>JAZDUA010000035.1:0-37500 GCA_038098605.1 Gryllus longicercus
TCCTCGTCCTCCTCGTCCTCCTCCTCCTCCTCGTCCTCGTCCTCGTCCTCGTCGTCGTCGTCGTCGTCGTCGTCGTCGTCGTCGTCGTCGTCGTCGTCGTCGTCGTCGTCGTCGTCGTCGTCGTCGTCGTCGTCGTCGTCGTCCTCGTCCTCGTCATCAGCTTTCGACCCCTGCCTCCTTTCTGATATTCTTTTCGTTCCCCTCCTCCGCATTTAACACGGCCTCTGCTTTCGTTGTATTCACGCCCTGTGCTTCCTACGCCTCAGAGTGCTCCACCTACACTGTCCCCTCGATCGTCCTCCTCCTCTGCTTCTCACTTCGGTCTCTTTCCCCCTCCTACGTTTCGTTCGTTCACTTTACTTCCATCGCTACCTCCATCTTCACCATTCCCCTCTGGCTCCTACGCCTCTCAGAGCTCCGCCTTCATTAACCTCTCTTTATTCTCGCTCTCCTCTTCCGCTTCCGACTTCCCTATTAATTCCTTCATTTCTGCTTTCATCTACTGCATTTACGCTGCATCCTTTAGCGCCTTTAGTGGTCCGCATGCAATATCCTCGTGGCTCGCCGTCCTCCTTCCCTTTCATCTTCTGTTTTTCCACCTTGGTGTCGTTCGCCTTCTCCGGATCCAAGGCGTCCTCCGCCTTCTGTTTTCTCCATTCTCTCCACTTACTTCACCTCTGAGTACTCCGCTTCCACTTTCCTCTCGGTATGTTTGCCCTCTTCTTCCGCTTCCGTGTTCTGTCTTTTGCCACCTTCGTGACATCTGTCCTTTGCACCATTATCAGCTGCTTCCTACGCCTCCTTCACTGCGCGGCCTCCATTGTTCTCTCGGCTGGCACGTCTTCCTTTTCGGCTTCCGTCTTCTGCCTCTTTTTTAAGTTCTTCTCATTCGCCTCCTGCGCAGTTAACTCTTCCTCCTTTTTATTCATAATTTTCTTGTCCCATGTTTCCTGCGTCCTCGTCTGTGCTCGGCTCGAAGAATCTTCTTCTTATTCCACGCCATCGCTTGCATCTTCTTCCTTTGCCTCCTCCGTCTTATCAGTCTCGACGGCTTCTTGGTCTCCTTCATTTCCCCCCTATTCGTCCTTCTGCTAAGGCTACAATTTCTCTGTCCAAGCCGCTTCGTCGGGTGTCTTCATCATTTTGGCACCCATCCACGACCCCGTTTGCGCTGGAATGAGCGGCATGTGAGCTTCGGTTCGATAATGCCCTTTCTGGAATTTCACACATCATGTTGATACAGCTTCTTCATTTATCGTTTGTGCATATTAAACATAATCGTACAACTTCCTTGTTCTCAGCTCTCACTCGCTGATAATTGTTTGTTTTGGTACTATAATTGCTAATGTATTTTATTGAAACACATTCTCATTAAATCGGACAATCATTATCGTCAGAGCAACAGCCTGGTGAAATATCACCCAATTATAATTTCGTCCGCATGAAAAAATTACACTATTTTTCAGCTTATGTTTGAGTATTAAATCTTACTTCATGAGTAAGTGGGAGATGGTTTCTTGCAGTAAAGAGCGTTGTTGATTCCGGGCGTGGCTAATAAGGTTTACTATTCATACTACTCATTCATAAGGAAGCGAAATGACATAAACTTCTGAGCAACAGCAGGCTCCGTAAAAAGTACGGTAATAATTATCCCAGCTGTCAGCCCCGGCGTTTTGGCCGACGCCTCGTCACCAGCTTCACCGCAGAAGCCGTCTCGGCCGTCTCGACGTCCTCCGACAGCACGGGGCTTCCCGTTGCCCCCGCCCGGCTCCGGTCCGAGCCTCGTGCACCGCCCCCGCCACCCACGCCCCCGCCACTGCCACTGCCACTGCTCTGCTCCCGCTTCTACCACAACACCGCCCCCGACGTCACTTCTTCAGTCTCCACCTCCACCACCTTCTCCGCCTTCATCTCTGCCTCCACCTTCTCATCCAACTTCGCCTCCACTCCGCTTCCACCTCCATGTCCAACTTCGCCTTCCACGCCGCCTCCAACTTCGCCTCTGCGTCCGACGTCAACTTCGCTTCCGCCTCCATCTTCGCCTCCGCCTCCACGACACATTCACCCACAACTTATCCGCCTCCACCTCCGCCTCCATCGACACCTACACCTACAACTTAATCGCTTCCACATCTGCCTCCGCCTCCAACTTCGCCTCCCCCTTTACCTCCACCTCCTCCGCCTTCACCTCCGCACTTGCCTCCGCCTCTACCTCCGCTTTCGCTTCCATCTCCGCCACCATCTCCAACTTCTTCCCTCCTCCGCCAACTTCTTCGCCTCCTCCGCCACCACCTCCACCTCCGCCCTCACCAGCGACGCCGCTGGTGTCGGGTTTCCAGGTGGCCAGCGCCGGGCCACACGTGCCTGCAGTTGCCCGCCCGCCCGCCCGTGGTCCTACGCGAATGCGCTGACTGACTTCCGCAGCGCACGCCCCGCTGGCCCCGCCGCATGCCCACCCGCTTGCCCGTCCGCCCATCTGCCCCGCTGCTCATTTGCTTCTTCGCCCGCCCACTGACAAGCCTGTCCTCCCGAATACCCGCCCGAGAGTCCGCAAGCCCACCCGACTACCGGCAGTGTCTCTTCACTACATGCATACCGAATTGTCGCTCGCAAAGGGCCACACACATCACGTGACAATTAACTGTAAAATTTCTCGATAAAGAACATGTCCTCAAAAAATCTGCACGTCACCCGACGATCATGTCCTCTGCTCTTTTCCTCTTCTATTTTCATAATTCCCTGTGCCTTAATTCGTTCGCATACACTTTCGTCTGTCTTGGAAGCTTTGCCACGAACGTCACCGGCTGGCTGATCAGGATTGACAACACAGTTGTGGATGTAAAAACCACAGGATCAAGAAGATTCTGATTATATTTTATCATTTTTTCAATCAGTTCTGATCCTTCTGAATTGAAAGAAGACCCACATTGGAATTTCTTTTAACATTACTTCTGGTTCAAAAGACGCCTGTTACGTCATTGCATTGTCAGCTTTACATTATAAATGTTCAACCGCAAATGTTTCGGAAACACTGAACAATTTAATTGTAAATTACAAATTTCGTTTTCTTTGAGTATCTTCGTCTTCTTTTGCGAGCCTATTACCTCTGTCTACAATGCTCACACTACAATGCTTAAAGTGCATGCCTTAATCCAGTCCTTGATGTGAGGAACCTTGTAAGACTGTGCAACACTTTTAAGACCCAGGAATAACCTCTAACCTTCAACTCTGTAACCTCACCACGCCCCGCAGACCATTTTCTTCCACTCTGATTCCCTTCCGCCTCTATCGCCGCACTTCCCCGCACCACGACCCGCAGGCGTGAAGTCGCCCGCTTCCTCGTGCCGTGCCATCACGCCGACGCGACGAGACGCGACGCGTCCGCCCCGTCCCGCCCCGTCCCGCCCGCCGTCCGCGTCGCCCACGCGCCGCCCGCGGGGCGATGGGCGAAGCGATCGCCGCGCGGCCATCGGCTCGTGATCGGTGCGTTTTAGTCGCCGGCCCTGTGGGCGGCCGCGTGCCTTCAGTGCTGCCTTGGGTCGGCGCCCTCGGCGTCTCCCGTGGGGTGACGACTTCATCGTGGGCCGGAATGGTTGGCCTCCGGGGCCCGCGCCACAAGACGTCCGTTCGCGGTAATTCACCGGAGGCTTTTTTTTCGGTTGGTTTTGGACTGGGAACTGCGTAGTTGGCTGTTGCCTGAAATGTCATAAGTTTTGGTCGTTGGGATTTGATGGTTCTGTAATAAGTAAAGAGGGTATGAAGGTGATATTTTCACTTTGCATTCAGAGGGAAGAGAAATGTAACGCTCTGATTACTGTGCAAATAAACTCTAACAGTCCACAACTGTTTGATTAATCAGGATGTATTTGACGGAGAATGTATTATTGATTGTGTTTAATTGCATCATCCTGGAAAAGAATTCCATGATCTATCTAGATATTTTTTCATATATCTCATAACTGTGGGTTTTCTGATTTAGTAATTAATTTTTACTGTTGTAATTACTTCTAGTTTGTCGTAACAAAACTTTCGGCCGTATTTACTCCTGTTTTTGGCCATAAGTTAACCGATTACGACGAAAATTGCGGCTTCAACTGCATCGAATTCGCACGCCAGGGATTGAGCGGCCAATGCGAAAATCAACTGCCTACCGAGATACAATAGATGGGGATAAGTAGGTGAAAATACGAGATGAAAGTAAAGTCAAAATTAACTCGATAACGGATAAACATACATGAAATCTATTTGTCAACTCGGCCGGATTGTTCGGATTTGAATTTCGAGATACAAAGAAATGCCATGGGTTGCATGTTTTAGGTGAAGGAAAATACTGAACGAATTATGTTTCGAGATAGACTGAAAATGTGTGGTTCCGATTTGTTTCATTAAACAAATTACGGAACTGCAAAAATCAATGTTCTAACAGCAAGGAATGTGTTGTTTAAATACCACCAGAATTCGTTGTAGACTCCTGACGTAACTCTTTTCGGTGTTCTGAAACCTCGTTTTCATTTTGATTGAAATTTAGAAGCGAATAAAACTTCTAATGTCTCTGGAAACAACGCATGGGGATATTGAAAACCGTGACAAATTAAGTTTCCTTTCACTTGCGGACATGAACCTAGATTTCTTGCATTGATTTGGTCGTAAATCTTCGTCAGTGCCATCTACACAGTCTTGCACATTTACGATCTAGGAACAGCGCTTTTGTCATAGAAATGTCATTGACATTTGTGTGCTAACGAAATGCTATCTGGTAAAAGTTCACAAATGAATGCATCGCCCTGGTTAGAAAATAACAAATAACCTTTAATGGATAGAAGCGAGAAGTTCTGATTTCATATATGCAGTTGTATGTAAATTTATGTGCACTTTTTCCCGTAAGCTACGAAATACAAAACAAGATACATGTTGAGTAGTGCATATGGTCTTCTGTGATACATATTGAATATATAAGACAAGAACACTGGTCCTTTTTATGTGTTGGCATTCCAGAAATCCCTGCTAAGATTTGATAGTCTAATTACGTTAATTGTGACTGTTTTATCGATACTTCTCAAAAAATATCGTTACAAGCTCATCCAATGAGCTCTTGGTTTTTAGTGCTCTACAAGAAAACAATAGTTTCTTTCTTGGCACACATGGTATTGTAATGACGTACTCCAGCACAGATATCGCGCTGAAAACTAACATCACAGTACAATCTAAACTCAACCAATCGAAAAGTAAAAAGTGCAACGCAATTAGAATGAAACCTCTTTGAAAGTCCACCCCTACTAAATTACCACCCCTCCCGTCGACCGACTTTTCTTGGAAGGGACACTTAAACCCATATGTCGTTTACAAATTATTACCCAGTTAACAGACCACCCCTCTACTCTACTACCGAACTGCGCCTTAATAGCAGTTTTCTTAATTACCTATTTTAAGAGACCACTTTCAGGAAACGTATAGGTATACAGAATACCAAACTGTCAATAGATAAAATGAAAATTGGCGATAATGTAAAAAGCATTCGCGCGACAAGTCCTGTGTCTCAGCTTTCATTCTCGAGGAAATCGGAGAGCGGGGGTATTCGGGATTCAAGTAAAAATAATTCATGGCCACTGATATGAATGGAATCATGGCTGCTGGCTGCATTTCTGTTTCTATCTTTTAATGTAATCTTTTAGTGTTTTGAAAATGACGTAACGTTTAATTCTTTTAATTAATACAGCACTTTACCTTGCAGGAAGAACATTTGGAGCGGTAGAATATCAATTTCAGAGGTGAGAGTTGTCGGCTTGCCCCGTAACTCGCAAGCTTTTGGGTTGCATCCAGAATTTGCGACCAGCACTCACCCAAGACCCAATGATTGATGTATTTTTATTGTTTCTTCACAAGAAAATGGAGGTTCGTTACCGACAGACAACAATTGAGAGTAGTACAACTGAAAATTATTGAAAAGTTTGTCTTTATCGAAGAGAAGGAGCTATAAATATTTTAATATTCATTTTAAAAGAATAGGTTTCCTCTTATTAATCTCCCCTTTGAAAGGCCTCTCTTTTCATGGAACCAACGGTAGTCGCATAATACCGAATCGACTGTATGTATTTTGAAAAAGAAAGTCATAAACAGAAAGTTATATTATTCAGAATGTTTGCCTAAAGAAAACTGGTAAATTAGCGGGAAGTAGGTGCAGATAGTTCTTCCATTATTCCTCGCATCATGCAAATGCTCTCACGCATGCCTTCTTTAGCGAATTGACAACATCGTGATCAATGAAGAACGAAAGACTTTTGAAGTTTGTTGTTGTGTACGTTGATATCTACTCATGCCATACCAGGTCCTTCAGAATATATCCAAACAATGCAATTTGGACTGGTGTCCAGTTACAAAATTGTGAAGGTTTTCGAACTCAGGGAGTTAGGAGTATCTCAATACAGATAAGTGAATTCGTATATGGAAAGCTTTTAATACATAGGATCAGAAATGTAAAACATCTAAAAGAAATAATTTAAAGAGTCGTACGTGGAACGTGTAGGTTTTTTCGGAAACGTTGTTTGATACTAAACGAGTTGACAGCATTGAAACCTGTCTGCAAGCATTGTCTGCTACTTGACAGCATACGGAAAAATCAGTATGCAAGGATTTCTCTTCTAATACAAATAAAGAGAAACAGCGCTCATAACTGGTAATTGCCATTTTTCATGAAAAAATGACAATAGAGCCACAAATATCATTGCGTGAGTGTGCTGCATTATCGTAGTATTGCTCATTGGACAGAGTCCTTCAAATGTGGACGCGTCGCAACCACTACTGCGCAGAGGACGAGAGGTTGGCGCCTAACACACAGTTAAAAGTATTCAAAGCTTTCCTATCAATTATAAACATGTGTGGAAACATTAAAGGATTGTTTTCAATATATTGTTTCCTTAGGTGCTCAATAAAACAATTTCTGTTAACTTGTATCTGTTTCTCCTACTCATTGCTTCCTGTAACTAGCATCAATTTGGTACTAGAATTACGAAGCATATTCTAATGTTCTTCAATCACATATAAAAGTTATATTTCCTGGCGCTCTAATAGATGATACAATGTTGTTATACGCGTTAAAATAACTAATTGTAAAAAATAAGACTTTCGATGAGATTTTTCTCACTAGCATGAGAGACTGCATCGGTAACACGTCCAAAATAAACATAATCCTGTATTGTGAGGTCCACGGCCAGTGGAGTCCACTTTACACTTTTAAATGTATTCACAACATCTGTGAAAGATAGAGCACCAACATCCACGTTATCGTGTAACTTAATACCCACTAATTCAATTCAACAATACTAATAGAGAGATGATGGCTCCGGGCAACAGGTATTGCCTGAGCATCGTCTCTAAAGACACAGTGTTCGATTTGCCATCGGTGGCGTATTTTTGATACTAGAGATAGCTTAGACAAATTCCACCACTTTCTGCGGGATATTTCTAGCGGCATGCAGCTCAGATTTATATTTTCCCGTATTATCTCTGCACACCACCAGGCAAATATCGGGTTGAATGCCGCGCTCGAAACGCAATACAATCAATCAACTAATTTATTGATGCATTTGCTATAGAAAGAGATGGGTTGTTAGAAGCTTTTGAGTTTTGGAATCCTAGCAATTCGAAGTCGCCTAGTGTAGCTGTTACGAGCACCAAGATGGCGAAGCAGTGGATGGCGAAGCCGCTAACGGGCCTGCACGGCACAGCGCAGCCGCCGAGCTGCCGGCCACCCGACCGACCGACCGACCGACCGACCCTCGCACGTGGAGCACGTGGACGGCCGCCGCCGCCGCCGCCGCCGCCGCCGCCGCCGCCGCGGCCGAGCCCTCGGGATTCGGAACAGGTTCTGTGTGTTTTGGAGAATTCGCCGCTGCCGCCGCCGCCACCTTACAGTGGGACGAAAGGGCGTTAAAAACGCTCGTAGCGTTCGTTGCCATTACGAACGCAAGGATTTTTGGAAAATATTGATTGGAATATCATATATAAAAGGCTATTAAACATTCTTCATTCCGATTTTGGTTAATTAATGCAAAGGATTCACGTTAATTTCGCATTTTATTATATCATTTTTTTCCTTCTACAGTTTCACGTTTACGTCAGTCCGTGCAAATAGCAGAATTTAATTGTAAGTAAAGAGCTCAATCTCATTACAGTAGAATCCCGGTAATCCGAACTAATTAGAGTTGTGGTCTATTCGGATTTGGAAATGGTTGGATTATCAAAAAAAATGTACCGTACATATACAAATCATTTATAGGATTACCAGACAATGCAAAGTAGCGTGTAGAGTGAGAAAATAGTAGCGTGGCGATCACTTCACCACGTCTCATCATCAAGCAGATTCAGTTCCTTATAGCAAAAGAAGATTACCGATTTTGTAAGTTCCTCTAAGTGAAAATCACTTCTACATAAACATGTGATGTGCACTGTAGTTAACAGTGCAATAAACGTTTCGTTTCGACAATTAGTTGTGTTTCAATAATTAGGTGTTCAGTTTTACAGTAATTATAAAATCCTTTCTTTACACAACGAACAAGCATTTTACTTTTATTTTACTTTTTTTTATTTTTATTTTTTCTCCATCCCGAATTTTGTTCGGATTATCCGAATTTTCGAATTTGTGAGGTCCGGATTAAAGAGGTTCTACTGTAAATATCTCCCTTTATATTCAAGTTTTTCAGACAACAGGTTTCATAAGGTTTTGATTCAGAATGCCTCTATCGCTTGCCGCGATACTTTATTATTATTATTATTATTATTATTATTATTATTATTATTATTATTATTATTATTATTATTATTATTATTATTTGGCTACGTTCACACATAACACGAACACACACTTGCCCTACATAGTATACATGCCTACATTTATATGAAGAAACATACACTTCGTTACACCTAGTGAACATGCATAGATATACATATATATATAAAATTGACCAGTTATAAATTTCTTTTTTAAATACAAACACAATGTGGAATTTTATATTAGCTCTTTAAACATCTAAATTTGTTCCCCACCCACTCTCTCACTTCACTTCATTTCACTTCACTACACTACACTTTCACCATATCTTTCTTTGGTTATGCCATACAACTAATTATGGTACCTTTCCACTGCACTACACTGCACTGCACTACACTTTATCTATAATACGCTACAATTCACTTGAATTATGGATTCTGAGCTATGCGGTATCATACATCCTTTATATGTACTTCTTAAGTCGTCTTCTGAAATCACCAACAGAGCCAGGAAAAGGCTCTAGGACTGCTGCAGGGATTTCATTCCAATTTTTAAGCGTACGATTTACAAATGAATATTTCCCTACGTCGGATCTTTGACCTCTACTTTTTATTTTGTATATGTGATCGTTTTTCCCAACTCTTGAAGGGGAGTCTAGGCTTTTCGTTACTTTTGCCCATGCATATGACTTAGTGTACGTCTTGAAGAGGCAGCACAACCTGCCTTTTTTCATCGGACACTGAGGGCCTCTATAGGTTTTGGTGCATTTGAACTACTCGAAGATCCCTTATTTATGAATTTCATTGAGTTCTTTTGAATTTTTTCTAACTCTAAATCTGACCTAATCTGTATGGGGCCGATGCAGCTGATGCGTATTCAATAATAGGCCTAACTAAAGATGTGTATCCTATATTTCGACTCTCCATGTTCCCCTTTTTAAGTGTTCTCATTACAAAGTGTAGTGACTTCCACGCTTTTCGGGCAATAGAAGTAACGTGTTCCCCCCATCCCAGGTCTTGGCGTAATATAACACCCAGATACTTACAACACGATACTTGGGGAATGAATACGCCTCCCATTTGCTATTCCACAGAAACCTTCTTTGCTGATTTTGAAAAGCTTAGTGATTTACTTTTTCGTCATTTATCTTCATTTTATTAATGGTAGCTCAGGAATGAATGTTATTTAGATTGTTTTGCAGTGTGAGAATATCTTCATCCGAATCTATTCGCCGAAAAATTTTGCAGTCGTCCGCAAATAAGCGCATTACTGACTTAATACAAGATGGCAGATCGTTGATGAACGACACAAACAACAGCGGTCCCAAGACACTTCCCTGGGGGACTCCGGACTTCAGGTTTCCTCTAAATGTTCTTGTCCAACTTGAACTTATTGAACCCGATCCATGCTACTACGCGATGGTCAACTTCCGTAGATGCAATTTTCGTAATTGTATATTGATATAGTATAGTTGATATAGTTTCGTATAGTATATTGATGACCAGATATCCATCTATATCTCAAAATGTGACTCAAACTTCACGTTCACAAAACTCTAACTACACGTTAGAGATGGATTTAAGATTAATCAGAAATATATCAAGTGATTACATTTGAACACATATCGAGGTTTACTCGAGTGTAGTGAAAGTATCTCTCTGTGAGCCAGCAAGTTAGGTGCGGAAGGGAATGGGAAATAAAGTATTTAATTGGCTGTCCGGGTGACGCTGCGACCATGGCAAAGGTGCCAACGTTTCGGTCGCCATTCTGCAACCTTCCTCAGGGCGTAATGCCATTGGCATGACCCGGACAGCCAATTAAATACTGACTCCGGCCGCGGAAGCCTAAGTTCTCACGGGAAATGAAGTGTTTAAATCAGTGGATTTTTAATGCGAAGAGGGTTTGAAGAAGCTAAAATAATGGGTACGTATTTTAGTCTAAAACGACTAATGGCCATGCCTCCCATTCACTTCACTACTTTCTGGTAAATGCACAGCCTCTGACCTGTTTCGGCCCATTGTGATCTTCGGGCACGGCCTCCGCCGGCGTCGCCTCTGTGCAGTCCCCATCCGACTCGCAGTCGCTTGTGGGTGGCGGTGGAGGTGACGACGGCTGGGGCCGGAGGAGTCTTTAAGAGTCAATTTTGTGATACGCTTCTTTAAATTTATAAACAAGGAAAAGGGAATATTGAATACGAATAAACAAGGAAAAAAGAATTTGGTTTTTGGCATTTTAACGACTCCATTTCAAGGAAAGTGCCGTTATGAGTTCTCTGAGGTGTTTTTCACGTTTTGATGTTAATTTTATCACGAAAATGAAATAGAATATACAAAAGTATTTCTAGTTTTTTCAAGTTTTCCGTTATTGTAAATGCTCATAGGACATAAAAGTTCAAATAATTTAATATGCGTCTGCCGTAGTAGTTACAGTCGCTCCCGTCTACTTCTTCCAAGACGTGGCTATCTTGGCGACTTTTTTGGTAAAAATGTTATATTGGATATTCCTTGAGTATCCTGAGAAAATGTGAGTATACTTAACAAACAATATAGAAACGTCTCATTAGTGCCAGACGTTCTTTGTTAAATGCAAATTACAGTCTGATTGTACTTTTTTCTACCACATCAGGGCAGAGGCTTTGAATTTGCTGTTGAATGTAAATTGATATTTCTCACCAATTTGCATAGCAAGAGATTAGTTTATCATAAATTAGTTTACAACCGTTTGAAGTATTTTTATGAGTTCTGGTAAGGACCTACCGTGCTAATTGAAATATGGTGAGCGAGATACTGTAAACCTGCATGTGTAGGGTTATCGTGGAATATCTGAATATTGTTCACAAAAGTAAAACACTTTATCATGTAATACGCACACCTAACGTATTGTATCTTTTGTGGCTATGCAACTGTTCGAACGTGTCACGCAAGCTTTAGGGTTTCATGGAACAACCAGTTTCTGGAGAAACAACCTTTGCAGGATAATCTTTTTAGCGCAACAAATGAGAAATTTCCTTCAGAGATTACTTCTCTGACAGCAACTTTGAAGTGAAATATTCGAAGGATATTCGAAGGTAATTTCTGAAGAATGCATAGCCATATATGCCTTTAATATTTCTGTGAAGGCACTGCATTCTGGGGAACGAGGTTGCCTTAGAGTTGCTTTGATGAATGCCGACTCTGAAAGTGACGCGTAATGGACATGACGCAAAGAATTATATGAAGGGAGAATTTTATGGTATAATTATCCTTTTAGTACTTACACCTGTTCAGTAATCCTTGAAACTGAAACGTAGAATATTGGTAGATATCTGACGAAACTCGAAATTATGAGAAATGTCAGGATGCGTGATGTTTAAGAAATCCTCCATTTGCTAATCAGAAGAATCTCGCTATATTAGATCAAGCATTTAGATATCCCAGAAAATGTACAGGTAAATATAGTAGAGCAATGGCCATATTAATATTTTTTTCAAAAAACGACATTGCAATGATTTTGCCAGAATGAATTAGAAAGATCATAGAAAATATATTTTTATATTTTCTAAGCATGGTTAATACTGGATGTTTCAAACGAGAAATGTTTGTACGAGAACAATATGTAAGACGCCAACAATGCACCATATTTTTTAACAATGATTTTTGTTCGAAATTATCGGAATGAAAAATATTTTGACCTCAGGATTAGGTTTATTGTTGGGTATGTAGCTTTCTCGGCCTGAAAACCCTTAGTGAAATTTTCCCAAGCGCTGGCGCCACTAAGGGAACGGCCGTATGCGGCGCGGGCGTGTAGTGGCGACGGGGTCGGGCACGTGCAGCTGCGAATGAAAATAGTCTCCAATCCGCGTCAGCTTCCGCCCACGCCTCCGCCTCCGCCTCCGCCCCCGCCCCCACCGACCGCGAGGGATTTCCCGCGCGGACGGACATCTGCGACTTCCCGAGCGGGCGGCGGGCGGCGGCGGGCGGCGGCGGGCGGCGGCGGGCGGCGGCGGGCGGCGGCGGGCGGCGGCGGGCGGCGGCGAGCGCGGGTGGGAGCGAGCGGAATGGTGCGGGCGAACGAGGGTTGAGGGCATGCGCGGGTGAGAGGGCGGACGGGTTGGGATGAGAGGCCGATCGAGCGCGGGTGAGAGGGGGGTGAGCGTGCGGACGCGGAAAAGAGGGCGGGGAAGTGAGGATGAGGGGGAGTGAAAGTGTAGGCGTACTCTGGTGAGAGGGTGAATAAACGCGGGTGAGAGAGCGGAGAAACGCGGGTGATAGGGGTATATGAGGAGGTGAGCGGGTGGGCGGATGCGGGCGGACGCGGGTGAGAGGGCGGGTGAGCGCGGGTGAGTGGTTGGGGGGATTTGAGATAGAGGGAGATGGGGTTGTAATAAGAGGGCGGGCGAGCGAGGGTGAGATGGTTGGGGGGGGGGGTCTAGTGAGAAAGCGAGCGAGAGTGGGTGAGATGGCGGGAGGTTGTAGTGAGAGGGTGGGCGCGCGGGGGTGAGAGGTTGGGTGGGCGTGACGGGTGGACGGGTGACTCCACACGGGAGGAAAAGGGAGTGGGCGCGCGTGAGCGGGTGCAGGGTCGCGGGCGGCGAGCGTGTCGCCTTCCCCACCCCGTGCGTTCCTCGGGTGACGCGACGACGCCGACGCTCGTCCGAAGCCTTGCGGTTTTTGCTGTCTTGCGCGTAGTGTCGCTGCCCCCTTGAAATCTTGGTCTCGTGAGACTCCTCTTCCATTCTATGGTGGGCTACAACCAAACAAAACACAAAAAGAATATAGTTATGTTGAGGATATCGCTTCCAATATAGTCCTTGTGAGAATGTGGCCCCTGAAAATTTAAAAAAAGGATACATTTTATATTGATGTTTACATATCTTATTGATTGAAAAAATAAAATTATAAGAATATTTCATAAATTATCGTATTTTAAAATATTTATAGATCAATTTATATTTTATGTTATAATCCAAGTAAAATGAAAGAATGAATACTGTTGTTGAGTGAAATATCATTCAGAAATGTCGAACTTCAGGAAAAGGTCGATGGTTTTGCGTGGTAATAAACTCGTCGTTGTTATGAGGATACATTTGAAAGATAATGTAAGGGTCTAGTTTATGATATTTATTTTCACAATTTTTTGTGCTGCTGCTGTTTTGTATTGATTTTTCAATGGTACATCGGGTGCATCTCATTGGTACGGGTTAAATTTATTTTATTAAACATTGTGGAGCATTTTTAAAAGTAATGTTGTAACCAAGTTCATTTTTCAAAATACTCATAAAACTCACAGAATTCCATGCAACTTCTCATAAAAAATTCTATTAATTTATGAAGCGCATCTCACAAATGTTTTCAGAAATTGTCACAAAATGTTAACAGAAATATACACATTTATACAAGAACTGGTTGAAGTACCCCTTGATGACGGGGTATTAATCATAATAATTTATTAGCCAGGAAAAGGAATTCAATCTATTCAAATTTCAAAGGAATTCAATTACCCTGCGGCAGAGCATACTTTTATCTATTGAATATCCGCCCTCCCCCGCCCCTCTCCGCCCCGCTCATCACTAGCTTGCTCACGTCTGGAAATACCAGGTCTTCCTGACTCACTTTCTCACAAAAATATATTTACATTTTTCTTATTGTGTTCCCGCCCCCAAACTTCAAAATGTATACAAAACTTAAGAACCTGATACTAATATCCAATTAATCTGGTTATACTTTCAACAAAAGAAACTAAATAAAATGGATTCATGTAAACGACGAACAACTACTTAGCTAGCTAGCTAGCTAGCTAGCTCGTGAGTGTATAGGTAGTAGGGGCAGGCGTAGAGGCAGATATAGGCTTCTCTTACTTCTTGGCTTCGGATGTCACGCTTTTTGTTCTTCCTATTCGTTTATTACCGCGCGCGACAGCTCAATCGAGTCGGGCCAGGCGACAGAACGCGCTTGACTCCCGTCATTTGTCTTTCTGTCTCGTCGCAGATGAAAGTGCGTCGGCTGCGTCGCGCATGCGTCAATATTCTGCGATTTTTTTTCTGAAAAGAAATCACAAGAAAGGAGAAACTTTGTACGCTTTTTATGTTTGACTTTAAGCTGCCGCAGAGGAGAAATCTGCTTTAGGAAGGAGTGGCAAACGTTGACTTCGAAATAGTAGGAGTGGAGGAATATCTGTGTGCGGTATTAAAATTTCATTCAAAATATTGGGTAATGACCAGAAATGTAAATATTTATTGACTGTCAGTTTTATATTAAATGTTACCAATTCATTTTGATATCTATGTCGTCTTCATATGAAAGAATCCCCATATTCATATGGATAGACTGGCTCAGATTTTATAATTCCGTGTTGTGAATTAATTATGTTTGTTATGTTGATGCTAATATTTTGTGTTGGCAATTTTATTCTCTGTCCATGCTTAATTATTTCAGTTCTTATACAAAGTAGAAAAGTTAATTAATATTATCAGTTATAGAAATGTTCATATGTTCTCATTAAGAACCAACGACAGTAGCACTGCTCATTAATTGTAAACCTTTCATTACAAAAAGTGGCGTAGCGAGGTTCTTGAAGGCTGCGGTGCAGAAAGTTCAAATGAGGCTCCTAATTTGATTGTGAAATCGGGAATTTTAGATCGAATTTATTCAGGTAAGCATTAGATAATAAATTAAATTTAGGAAAAGAAGAAAATATTCTCCATTTTATGCCATCGAGTTTCTTCTTCCTCAACCCCTATTCTAAAAATGAATTCGTAAAATGTTCTTTCGTAAATGAACGAAGTAAAACAGGCAACAGCACAAATGAAACATCTATTGTACATATAAATAATAAAATATCTTGTTTATATAAAAATCGAGTTCCTTGTACATCCGTTTTAAACTGTACCCAGTTTTACACTAACATTTTAAGAATCCATATTCAGAATATAGACCCTGATTACGCAGTAGGTGTCGGACAAGTAGGATATTTTATTGCAAAGGGCGTAAACGTACAAACAAATCAGCGGACGGGCTGAGAACACTCACCACTGACCCTTCAGTATATTCTTTGTTATTGTTGTCATTTCTTGAAGCGATTCTCTCCATTCAATTACAGCAATAATACAAAATAATGTTAATTTAAGATTTTGGTATTCATTTTGTTTCGTAATATTTTAGCATGAGATACCTTCAAACTATTTTTGAAAAGGAACCCTACCTTTGGGTGTTGTTAGGGGGTCCTCTTTCGAGCTGCGGGGCTGTGCACCGGTTGGTGCAGTCTAGCTACGCCGCTGTTTTCGAGTGAAGTTCAGCGAGTGGTTTAGGTAGTCCATTTCGCCCGACCTTTCCGTAAGACATTCTCTGACCTGAAGTCCTGCCCTCTTACTTGCCCTTATCACTAAGCACAAAAGACGAGAGCTATATTAACACTTGTGTAATAACAGGTAGTTGCTTGGTTTTACGTGTGCAAATTTGTACACGATATGAATGGAAATGTGCAATGTGTCCTGCCAAAATGTAACGTAGATTAAAATTAAAAATATTCATTAATTTGTTGTCGAATAATATTTCACGTCTGGAAATTATACTAGAATTTCCTTTGGGATTAGGTGTTTATTTCCTAATAATAGGTTTCCCATTATTTCCCAATATTAAGACTTCACTTGAACATTCAATAGTTTCCTTTCATTTATATACCAGTTCTGAGAGCTTTTTTTTAAAGAGAGGGGACATTTAGGATTTTTTCATACTGAGGACTTACTAGAGCCACGATTTTCTAGATGGGTGAGGAAGAGAAGTGCACTTTATTTCCATGAGGTTGGAATAGGTTTTTACTACACTACCCCTGACCAATGAATATGTTTTTCGATTTTAGAAGAATGACAAACTATCGAGTAAGGAAATTGACAGTGAATTCGTAGTGAAAGGTGGAATGAGAAGACCGAATTGAATTAAGCTGGAGAATTCTTTGAACATGTCACAATACTTGTCTGCACAATTTTAAAAATAAAATTCAACAAATTAACCATCTATAATATTTTGCGTTGGTTTCCAGGGAGGTGAACTTCATGGCGCATATTTGCAGAGGACGGCACGCGCTATCACATATTAATTTACCTGAATACCATCAGCAAGGTAATATATGCTTTAATATGCAATTTATTTGGACGGCTTTTTGGGTGAGTTTAAGAAGCTCAGTTGAAAAAATAAGTGAATGTAGTGTGACACTCCAAGATAGTGTTGCCTCTTACCAGTTACGGTGCAAATGCCAATGGGATAAAGCACAGAAACTTTGATAAATGCACTGTGTTAGAACACGTTTATGTGGAGTACACGAGTTTGCAAAGTGTATACAAAAGATATTCTGATAGGTCCGCTGTAATGATTGTAGATGCTTCATGCTTCTAAACTGTTGTGGAGCCGTCTCCAAACAGTGGATGGCAGTGATGTTCCTGACTAATGGATTCCTTTACACCGCCATTATGCCCTACCATTGGCGTCTGTGTCACGTATCCTATTAGTTTTGGTGGACTCGTCACAGCAATTGTTCTCGCCCGCAACTCTAATGCTCTACCGTAGACAATATCGTCTTTGGATGGTCGGCACTAGTCACTTTCTCGTCAAAAGAGCTGCACGACCTTCGACCGGTTCTTTGGTGGAAGAATGCTTGACGTAGAGGCCCGTTGCCGAGACAAATAAGCCCCTCCAGCTGGTGTGATACTTGATCGATACAGAGAAAAACTGTCACATTCTCAGTTTAGTTCCGCGCGCCACGGACAATTCAACCTCTCATACAAGAGACGCCAGTCTCGGAATGCTAAATAGACGTCTTGCCGTATTTATCGCGCGTGACAAGATGACCGGTGCATGTTCCGAACTGCAAATATGCGTATACTAATAAGCCAAAGCAACACTCTACTATTCATCATCAGATATCGAAAAGTATTGGTTGAGAGCAGCTGAAAGTCTGTTCTGAAAGCATTTGTTAAGTTACCAAGTGTTTCACGGAGGAAGTCCAATTGTTTTTATTTCACAGTATCACTTCGATCCGAACCCAATCAAATAATTTTAAGAGGAAACTATTGTGACAGGCTATGTGAATTACCGAAGCAATCTTCCAAATAAACCAGTGAAGAAAAGTCACCCACATATGGATGGAACTACCGTTCACCATGTCCTCGTCGGCTAAATCATGCAATGTCCATCATTGGCTAAGTCATTTGCATGATTTTGTCTCCAACAATTTGAGGCGGAGGTTGAAGCGTACTTTAAAAAACGGTTTAGGTTCCTTGCGCAATCCTTCCTTTTTTGATTGTAGCTCAATGTCTAGGCAGTAGAGCGAGTACATGCATCCCAGCCTAAATTTCGATTATGAATTTACACTGTTAAAAATAATTGTAAATTTGTAAAACTTTTCAGTTCCTTAAGGATTTGAATTTTCATTCCAAACCATAAGGAATTGAATTTTCCATACCTTGTTTGGATTTTTCAGAATTATTTGAATTTTCAAACTATTTGTAAACTTCAAAAGAATTCAGTTATTCTGGTGTTTGAATTTCATTTTCAGTATCTGAGTATTGGAATTCATTTTGAAATTTCAAAACTATATGATTTTTCAAATGGTTAGTAATTTTCAAAGTCTTTTCACTTCCCCGGGTACCAGAATTTATATTCCAATCCTAAAGTATTTGAATTTTCAAACTTTGATTTTGAAATTTCAATATCTTGCGCCCTCTATGAAATGCATTCCAACTATAGGAAGTATTCAGAAAATTATACCTGATATGCATTCCAACACTTGAAGGGTCTATCCCGCCGTTTAAAGAAACATGTGTTTTAGAATATTGAAACATTTATTCAAGCAGTTACAACAAAATGAATGAATATACTATATCAATATCAATCAAAATGAATCAGTATTGAATTTTCAAATCTCAATATTGAATTTTCAAACTCAGATTATGAATTTTCAAACGTCCGTATTGAACTTTCAAGAATTATATGAATTTTTATAATTCAAGTTTGAAAATTCAAAACCATGATTCGGAATTTCATTTACAATTCAGTTTTTGGAATTTAAGAATCAATAGTTTGAAAATTCAAAATGTTCGTATTGAATTTTCAGTTCCGGAATGGACTAAAACTTCCAAACCTTGGTTTGTTAAATACAGCCAAAATTTTTAACAGTGTAGCACAATATCATGAAAAATAATCTGGGATGCCGTATTTTGTCTTTTTTAATTATTTTCTTTTCACATCTTTCCTTTTCAGTATTTTCTTAATTTTTTCTCTTTATTGATGTATTATATTGTTATATTTAAGGGTCGGATTTTGATGACCTATTATCGCAATACAATGCTCTTAAAAGGTTTTTAAAATGCCTTAAAAGCAAAGAAAATGTCGTAAAAAATTAATCAACAACCAGTTCGGATGACCAGTTCAACCTGAAGATGTTGGACACTTTCTCATGTAATCGAGGCTCCTTCTTTTCGTTCAAGTGAACTCATCTTTCAAATTTTGGTTTGCACTGTTCTTTACCAGAAATTGCTGTGTTTAGTTATACAATTGGCTGAACCACCAATAGCCAGGCCGAATAGCGCTGACGGGTATCACAGAAACCATGTATAGGTACTCAGGAATTCTGTGAAGAACATTTGTTGCATCTCTTCAATATTATGACAAAAAAGGGCGATTAAAATGGTATGAAAATATGACTTAAAAATGACTCATTAGTGAAAATTTAAGAAAAATGCAAACAATTACGTATAAAGATGGTGATAAAGATTTCCTTTTGTCACATAACATAAACTTAAATTCTATACTAAACGGCATTGTTCTAAAGTGAAAAGAAAAAACGATATTTCATTCAAATCCGCCCCTAATTATATTAGTCCTCTTTCTTTCTCATTTATTTATTTACATCTATATTGTATGACTTTGTGCTGCGACTTTAACATGCTCTGCTCACGTTGAAAAATGTTATTTTGGAGTCCCACCAGCTTTGCGTTTTACCCGCAAGGCTCCCTTAGGGCGTACGTAGCTTTCGATCTGCACCAGGTGATGCCATCGCCAGCTCGGAGCTTACGGTCTAAAGATCCTGAGTATGGTTCACATCCATGTCGCAGCTCAAGCAATCGGTTGTAGTAGAAAGGTGTGCTGAACATTCCTGGACCGGAACAAACCACTTCCCGCGTTCTCCTCGGTTAGAGACCACCTGCTACGAGTCTGAAGCCACGGATAGAACATCCAGGGGATCGGGGGCCCACCCCGTCTCTCCACTGCATCCTCTTTTCACCAGCAACGAGGGTACCTCCGAGACATTAGGAAAACGGGTAAGAGTTTTCTATCCTCCACCAGGACTAGATCGAACTCTTGAGTACCCTTGCTTTCGAATTCAGGTTGAGTTTATTTTATTGGAGTTATTGTGTCGATCCACCAGTAGTGGATCGATGTCTTGAGTCCCATTTCTATTGTTTCGAATTCAGATTGAGATTATTTTATTGGAGTTGTTAGGAGGTTTGTGCACGCCATAGCAGCAACACTATCGATCTTCTGCGCATGCGCAGATGCAATATAGTGATGCAAACCTTCAACTGCGCATGCGCAGAAGATCGATAGTACTTTAAGTTCGAGGGTGCACAAACTCCCTTAAGTGTCGATCTACCAAGATTGGATCGATGTCGTTGAGTCCCCCTGGTATTGTTTAGTATTTGGGTTGAGTTTATTTTATTGGAGCTATTGTGTTGATCCACCGGGATTGGACCGAAGTCTTGAGTCCCCTTATTATTGTTTAGTGTTCGCGTTGAGTTTATTTTATTGGGGCCATTGTGTCTTTAGTGGGCAGCTCGGATACCCTGAACCGAAGCCGTAGCTGCACTTCTACAAGTGTGCGTGCGTGTGTTGACGGGTAGGTGGCGTGTGGGCGGCGGGGCCGCGTGGCCGTTAGGCGTTTCCCAAGGCGCGTCTTCGCGGCGCCGCTCGCGCAGCGCGTGTCGCGGCGGCCTGGGGGCTCTGGAGGGCACGGCCCCCGGCGACCCGCCCGCACACCCGTTAACGCACAGGGTTGGTGGTCGGGTTTTCAGAGATCACAGGGTCAGGACACGCGCGTGTGGCAGATTTGAGGACAAGAGGATGACTTACGTCACCGGAGGCGTTGTTGGTTTCCGACATATGAGACAACGGAAATCCCTCTTTTGGGGGATTTGGGAATTATTCTGTCATCGAATAAGGTCATTCATTAGACCAGTGGTCTCCAAACTACTCCCCGTGAGGCTGATCCGGCCCCGATGAGGGGTCATTCGGTCCGCCTTGCTTCCAGACCAGGGTCTCCTGAAGCAGGCGGTAAAATAGATCATGGGTGGCGTTTGCTAGAGAAACTGATTGGAGGGAAGGACATGGCTGGAAATGTTGAGAATTCATGGACATATGACTTGGCGTAATGTTAGGGTACGCAACGTGGATAATTTAAACTCGGACGGAATTTAGACGACTTGTGCTTGTTACCATCTTCCGTCATTTGAAGGTGTTGAGATTAAATACGTTGACACCTCCCGAGAATCATCCATGTGTCAATGAACAGTCCAGTCACTATTGCCAAACTGTAAAACATGGTGGAACATTATGGTATTATCATCATTGTGTTAATAAGATCAATTTGAGAAAAAAAATTGTGCAGCTGCAAAATGCTTCATTCATTTCGATATTATTCCGGGATATCAAAAAAATAAGAAACGCAACACGTATTTAATTGTTTTGTTATTGGGTGAAAAAACGTTTGGTTTGAGTTTACAACTAAAACTCCTAGGACCGAGAGGTTCTAGCTTCGTGCCCTGATTGTAACAGATATTTCAGTTCTCTGTAGCAATTGTTTCGCGCTCTACAGCTGTCAGGACGGGACTTTATTTCAGACGATCGGATTTGGTCGTTTCTGAGTTTTCCTCTGCTCAGTGTCAGGCGAATGCCAGAACAGAATCAACTGGAGTCGGACAGCTCGCGATGCTTCCTTCTCCAATCTGTCGCGAATCTCTGTCTGAGAACCTTGCTGGGCTGATTCCCCGATTCCATCCGACCCCTCCTCGTTGATCTGCAAAGACTAGCAGCACTGCAGTCAGCGGACCTCAGGCGGAGGCCCGAACTAAGCTGCAGCGCCTTCAGAAAAAAAGAATCAAAGGACTTGGAACACATCATAAGCCAAATAAATCCTCATGCTATTCGTAAATGTTAATATATCGGTTTTGGTCGAAATGTAACTCATTTTGTTGCCACATTAACAAGATAAGCTACTTTTTCATCAAAATCGAGATGTTATATTTTTTTTAATAGTTGAAGGCTGGCTGAGACTTGTGAGGCTTATCTTGTTACTTTCACTAGTCCAATTGTTTTATTGGCATTTCTAGTGACGCGAGTACATAAGCAGCTTTTGATGATACACGCCTCCAGTATTTTTCGGAGGCCACTGCCACTCCTTGGAAAAAGTTTCTGTATTCTTTTCTAAAATGGACAAATCTGATAAAAAAAAGTCAAGAAAGTAGATTTAATTTTAAAAATTACAGTTTAAATTTGTCTATTTTTTCTTTAACCAAAACAAAATTTTTGTACGAACGCCCCTCTCAAAATAAATCAATTGTTTATTCGTTTTGTTTATGATGTTAATTTTCATAACAATTTACCTTCTACGATTGATTTTTAAATTTTAATTTTTGGTCGAAGTGTGACTCATCCTTCTTTTGCTCTCAAGCCCTTTGCAGATGTCAACTGGACTCACAAATCAATATTGCATTAATAAGATATGCTGCTATGGCATCAAAATCGCCAAATTAAAATTATTTATGCATACGTGCACTTGAAAATTTGGAGACCCCTGCACGAGCTACTAAGATACTTCCAGCTTCTTCTGTAGAAAACGGTGCCCTAAGCGACAAGACACACACGACAGGCAAGGAGTAAACATCCACGCCTAGGGCAGAATTCGGACCCGTGACTCTTCGAACCGAGGCGCTTAGTGTACAAACGAGTAGGGTACAAACGACACGATGCGATGCGATGCGATGCGATGCGAAGCGATGCGAAGCGAAGCGATGCGATGCGATGCGATGCGAAGCGACGCGACGCGACGCGACGCGACGCGACGCGACGCGACGCGACGTGACGTGACGTGACGTGACGTGACGTGACGTGACGTGACTTGGCAAGATCCAAATCAGTTAGAACTACGAATGAGCGTAGACCACTGCACAAGCGACGGGGCTGCTACTTGTTGACTTTGCGGCGCCGCTAAGCGACTCGCCACGCGCTTCTATCCGTTCGTACTCTTAGCCACCTCGGCCTTGCAGGTCGGCTCAGAAGCCACTTTCATTAAAAAATCTTTACATGTATCATGTGACTCACATTTATCGGTACTCTATTAGAAACTGCTTATTATCGGCTTATACTCGAGACAACAATATGCTACTTCGCTGGTGTAAAAATTCCGTGCCTCCACTTTATTAATCTACGGTAAAAATTAGCAGTTTTCTGGAGGAGGAACGTCCAAAATTTCAGGATGAGGATTACGAATCGAGGAGAGATACCTAGGCCAAGTTTCACGTCTGCGGCAGTCTAAATGAAACCTAAAAATGCTTTTGGGAAAGTTCTCTTTTCCTTGATTAAGTTTCAATGATTTGAACATTTCACAGTATGGAAATCATAAATGAGGCACCGAAAAACGAAGTAGTTTTGTCCTCTACAAGAACAAATTAATACTTTCCAAGCAAAGGAAGCACTCTCAACGGAGAGATGACCTATCCCTCTACTAACTCGTATCCTACTTCTAACTTGCGTATCGTTTGCGAAATTACGTAATATAAGAGTAGAAGCTCATCACTTTGGGGGCGACGTAATGCCCTTATTGCCTTCTGTAGGCAATGATATGCTCTTTCTGTGTGCTTCTTTCTTCATAGATGATCGGAGAGTAGACTCTTCTTTTGACCTCTCTTTGTGTAGTCCAGCGCTCCTCCAAGTGCTTTCGAGACAGATTTTCAGACTTTCAGTGACAGATACTTTTTGGGCCGCGATTGTGAAAAGGTTAATTTTAATTATAAAAACAACAGAAACAGAAACTTGAGGGCAGTTGACATAAGCCTGCCTTAATATGAGTAAAAAGTTCCTGCTTCACGAACGTTCCGGATAATTAGGTTTGTTCGCAATTACAAAGCGTCTCTCATGATATGAGATTGCTCCGTTAAGTATCTAAATCATTATTTTTTTGTTCAAAGAGTTTGCCTGCTTCTAGAGAAATGTCACTTGCCCCGCCCACCCATTATGCCCCTGCTTAACAACGCGTTTACGTTCTTAGTCCTCTTACGATTTAATCTTCCTCTGCACCCACGCCCGCTTAGGAAAGCTGCTGGCGCGTTGCTTCCAGGCCAGGACGCAGGTTTCTTCCGAGGAGGGAGCGCCGATTTGAAATGGTGATTCGCCTCGACTGGGCTGACTACCGGCAGCGATACGAGATAGCATCGGTTTTACTCGGTATTATCAAGGTTTTTAATTTTTTCCGGCACGAGGGAAGATGATTGCCAGAGTTTCAAAGAGGTGTGATTTTTACTGTAATGCTTACATTATTTTTTATTTATGTTATTTTGCTATAGTTATGAAATTATGTTATCAGTATATTATTTTTGATACATTTTGTAGTTTTGTGTGTTCTTCGTTATTTACAAACATAATTGAAAAAGTACACTGCAGGATAAATTTGATGTTGCATGTTTATAAAATACTCGCATCTACATGCCGTCGAGAGTCAGTTATGTTTGCAGCATTGTAATGGAGTCTTGGTAATGAAAGAATAATACCGAATGTGCAAGTATTAAGTAAAAGTAAACTTATCGAGAGTTTTGGTTCTTAGTAACAAGATTTGCTATTGCTTTATATTATGCAAAATAAAATACTTTGGGGGGCGTTTTACGACTAGGGATTACGAGTATCAGAGAAGAAAATCGCAGTTAAAATCCCATTCACTACCAACGTTCGGCGTCAATAGAGATTTATTGGATGACAACAACAACAAAGTACGAATCAGGTAGAGGCAAAGTCGAAGTGGTTCTTCGGTCACGGCACCAGGGAACGGAGATACGGAAATGGATTCGAATAGGCGCGACGCGTGCCGCACACGTGTCGCAATGTGGCAGCACGATTTCGACTTTGCCTCCTCCGCTTCTGCCTCCGCCTCCGCCACATCCGCCTCCGCCTTCGCCTCCTCCTCTCCGTCGTCGTCGTCGTCGCTTCCCCGAACTTTGCCACCTGCTACCTCCACCTTCGCCACCTCCGCCCCCGCCTGTTGCCGCCTTTCCCTCCACCTCCACCTCAGCATCCGCCGCCTGTGGCGTCTTCAGCTTGACCCCTTCGTGACATCACCTCGCCTCCTACGCATCTTGTGTCATTAACGCGCTGCTACTCCCGTTCGATTCTTGGAATAATATTCACTCACACAGCTTACACTAAAATTTGCCACCGAGGATCTGAAGTACCAAAGAATAAAAAAAGACAAGCTTATTCGACCGACAGCCTCCAGTATTTTTGAGAACTTTCTTCATCCTGCAATTTTATCATCCTCGTAAACTGAACTTTCTATTCATTTAATGGGATTTTTCTGTGCTTTTCTCTAACGATGAAACGACCCACCGAATAACGCCTCCATTTTTTCTTTTTAGAATATCTGTCATTATCGTCACCAATCCGTCGAAAAAACATTAGCATTCACCGTTCCATTTCCGTATCGTCGGTGCCATTCACCTGTTCTTTTCAGCTGCTGCTATTGTTATACAATTATCCTCATTCTTCTTCATCTCGTTTCCATGCACTTTCTATTTTCTATTTCAGTCCTATCAGCCTTCTCTTTGACAGTAGGTAAGGGATTTTTTTAACACTTCTAAAATCACGTCTCCACTGATTTCATTTTATAGTTCCATTTCTTGCAGAATTATCTTTCTTTGTCGCTGTTGTATTTTTTCTTCTTTATCTGGCATCAGATTGCATGTAGAATACCTTACATGGCTTGTGTTCCATTGTTAAAAACAGATCAAGTATAACGAATCTGAGTCCAGTTAATACAACGCACTTGTGTATTTTATTAATAGAATTTCTTTTTCGTCAACTCACATTGGTTGATTTTTGAACAGTCGTCGGTTAATGACCTTCCATGCCCTTAATTGTCGAACACCGATTTCTCCACGGCTACCTTTCATCTTGCCCCTGTTTCCAGCCCCCGTCTCCCGTGTACCCGCCGTCTCCGCCGATGTTTTATGCAGCACCAAAACCAGCCTGAGTGTAATGGCGGGCTCGGCCTGGCGACAGTCACGAGCAGGCGCGCTCTCCGAAGGCGGAAACGAGCAGGAAGTCGGGAGAGGAACGTCGAACGTATGCTAATGCCATTCCCAGGTGAGATATTCTGGCTGGCCAAGTTTGGGCATCGCTCGTGTTGCACTATTTCAACTGGGAAACGAGAATTGTCTATGAGAACTGAATATACGACATGCTAAATCCATTTTTCAGAGGCAGCTTAGTGGTCAGAAATAAATGTTGTTGAACAAGTGGAGATAGAAAGGAAAGGGTGCTGCAACGACTGCCATCTGGAAACAAAATTTCCAAATGTATGAAACAGCATGGTATTGATTGGACAGTTTTGATCATCTATGTTTGAATTCCATTTCGAATAGCATTATTAGTTTGGTTTTCTGTGGTACCCTCTGAAGAAGTTGTAGTTTTAAAACGACAAAAGCTCATAGATTTGTTTGAAAGTTGAAATTGATTTTCAAGGCAATATCCGTTTAATGAAGATGTTACAATGGACGTGCAAACAGTACCCAGACGTCCTAATGTGAAAATAAACTAAAGTATTGTTTTGAAAGTGAGAAAACATAATTGCAAGTATTATTGAACTCCCATACCCCTGCACGTACTTAACCTACCTTTTCTACTTTTTATGTGAAACAACCACAGTCTAGATTATTTATTGTAGCATCTTTGTTAGCACTCCCTACCTCGAGTTGGTGAAGGTATACAACTCCAATCGCTAACTATGGAGCACTGTCTCTAGTGAATGTGAATGGCTGTGTAAACATACGATAAATAAATCCACTTTCAGTGAAGGGGTCAAAGCAAATGTACGGTAACCGGGGTTGGTGCAACTTTACTGATATCCGCTATATGCCATTAATTTTTTTAAATTTTAAATTGTCCTAAACACTTTTGTCTAAATCGATTTATCGCCACAAAAAAATATTATTAAAGAATACGATGTCAGTTTTTTTTTTCAATGTTGTTTCAACGAACTCAGCCTTCAAATCGCGATGTCACGATTTTCTGACGCAGCATCACCATTATTTTCTACAACTTGGATTTTCCTAAGGCGCTTCCTTTTGTTCGGAAAAGTAATTACCTAGTTCAACAAACTGACGATGAGGCCAACTCAAGACCCATCTTCGCGGTTAGTGGTTTTGCTTGTTAGCGGAGAAGGGGCTAAGAGAAGTCACGAGCTCTCTGTTAGGTGTTCGTATGTGCTTCTGTTAACTGTCTTAAGTCAACTAGGTTATGTGTGACTTCTTTCATTTCGGGATAATTCAATAATTCTGCATTTCGAAATTTCTAATACAAATTAAGTATAATGACACACATGAGTGTAATAATTGTTCATTTAAAAATGGTTTACATTTAGATTTATTTAGTCCAAAAAAAGTAAAAATGTAATGGTATTTAATGTATTACAAAATAAATATTTGAAAAACGGCCTTTTCTTAAATTAATTGCAAATACGTTTTCGATACATATGAAATTTAATAATTAACATGACTGTACTGCCATGAATTTTTAATTTCAATTAAAACCCGCTTCTCTGCTCGTAGAATTCTGAATATCCGCTACAAAACGTTGTTGCCGAAATTCATATTTATAACTACTAATTGAGACTTATAATCGAAAAATAATTATAGTTAGGGTCGCCTTTATGAATAGTTTTATTGAGTTGATTTTCAACTTTTAATGCCTAAGACATAATCATTGGATTTGGCGTCAAGAGTTTGCCTAATCGAGTTACGTAAAGTAAATAAATAAAGCTCCGTAGGCTCATGGCTAGGGTTCGATGCCCGGATAAGGACACTAAACAAACGTAATTAAATTGTCGCATTTCATTGTCGTATCTCAGTGCATATAGCAAGCTGATTATGTGAACACTTTTCGCCGGTAGATTATACCAATCAATGGCGTAAAGGATTACAACCGACTTACCACGTGTCTCCCAAGCCCATGTCCGTGAGGCTGAGTCTCCATAGTATGGCTATAGTCTGAAGAGACTCTAGTGACAGAGTACATGCATAAATAAAAAACATATTAATTAAAAAATAAACAGCGGCATAAATTTGACAACTGGAATTGTGTGTAAAATATAAACAATATCTCACAAGGGGACCAATTCTCGAAATACATTCTGGCTACGTTTAAAAGAACGGATTCAGAAAGAAGAGAAAGAGAATGCACATCGTGAACTTGCACCTACGAGTATTCTTATGTAACGGGTTTCGCTCTTTGGCATTGGAATGGTAGGAGAGATATTTCAATTTCTTCATGTGTAAATATTTTTGTATCGGTTTCAACCACATAGCTTGATTTCTGATCGTAGAGCTGACATCAGGCCCACCGGGTGGGCCTGGTGGGATTTTAGAAGATGGGATCCCGCCAGGCCCACCGGGTGGGATTTTAGAAGATGGGAACACTCGTGGCGTCGATCATTGGTATTGCTAATTAATCACGTTACCAGATAGACTTCTTTGAAAATGGACGTAATAATGAAAATGGAAACGCTGGAAGTTGAAGTTTTAATAAGTTATGAACCAGGAGAACAAATAAAGTGACAATAAAGATAACTACTGTCCAACGTTTCGCGGTGATGATGCCAATGCCAAAGACCCTAACGGAAGTGAAGGGAAGGGCTCAGTGTATTTCGTGGGCATCGCAGATGCGGAGGCAGAGGAGAAGGCGGTGGTGATGACAATGACGATGATGGCGGAGACGATGGGGTTTGGCAGCAGCTGTGACAGATAGGACGGTGATAACTAAGGAGCGGATGTTGATGATCTAAAACATTGCCAAAAATGATCAATGAAATGCTCTTAAAATGGTTTAAAATGCTTTAAAATGCCCTGAAAACAAAGGAAAATAATCACCCGTCCATAAAACTATGCGTCTCGTGAATGGTCAAAATGGTTATGGACTGAGAACCATAAAAAAGATTAAAATATTTTTATTTATTTATTCATATCAATGTTTTAAAATTTAATTAATGTTTATAACAATAATATACATTCTGAAAGTATATTTTCTAAATTGATCAGATATACACCTATTCTATTATTTAGATTTTAGAACAGATAATTGTTCAAAATACGTTATGTTGATTTTAAATGTAAACTTATGTTTCAGGCCCATGAGACTGCATGGATGTTAAATATCTCTCGCCTTCTCTTTTAAAATATTTATAACAAGATTTAATGTTCAGAGAGTATGTCAAAAAGCAATATAAACTGAAGTAAAACTTCTAATTTATGTTACAGTGATAATGAAATTTATTTTTATCCTTTGTCGTTAATTTGTGAGAACGATTACTTTTGTAATACGAAGAATATCTCATTTGTTTATAGATAAAATATTACTCATCGTAATTGATTCGCCATTCAGTAAACAGGTGAACGAAAGAAGTTGCAATCTTAATATTTTGAAACTTATCAGTATTTACGCGTTATTTATTATGCAATCCGTATAACACTCCAAAACTATTTTGTTATTAATATATTCGTTTAGTGTTATCAGCTGCTACCCTGCAGATTTTTAACTAATTTGTGTATTTTAGAAGAAAGTAGTCCGTAAAGATGATATTTGAAAAAAGATAATTAGTGCTGCTAAAAAATTGCAGACTTTTTCGTACTAGTTAGTCTCTTTAGTCTGTACGTCCCGCCCTTTTCCCAACCACCACCAATTGGCGCCTAACACGCCCTTTTTTCACTTTTCCTCAATTTTTCGGTTGCGTAATGGTAGAATTGAAATGATCTCAAAGAGAGTTACAGAATAGAAACACTTGGTCATATATATATATATATATATATATATATATATATATATATATATAAATTGTCATTGGAAAGTTTGGAGAAGGTTTTGTGAAAATGTTGTTTGGGCGTTTCTAAAAATGCGGAATTTTACTTATTTTCACAGAAAACTTTTGAGATTTGAAAAACTTCATAAAAATACTTTGAGGCACTGAAACTCACAAATGCAATAACGTATACATATAAAACGCCTGTAACACAAATATTAAGAACGTAAGATATATAAGTGGGGCATGTTCCAGGGTATATACAATTTTATAACCTACATAAATATATGTATATATATATATGTATATATATATGTATATATATATGTATATATATATGTATATATATGTATATATATACATATATATATATATATATATATATATATATATATATATATATGTATATATATGTACATATATATGTATATATGTATATATATATTACATTTGGTAATTTATGAAAAATAGCAATTATACATAAAAATGATGTTTAGTATGTCATGTTATTCAAAGCATTTAACACTGTCCCTACAAAAAGTTTAAAGAAAGAATTTGGAGCTCTTTTTGAGAAGATTGATTTTTAATATAAATGACGTAAAAACGTCTAAGATTTGATAAAACAGGGTAAGTAAGGTCTGGCGGTGACAGAAGGGCTAGAAGTCTAGAAGGTCTAGAAGGGCAGTGGTTCTGGCGGATGAGTAGGCGCCGGGGGCGTCGGCCGTAGTGCTCGGTGCGGCGGAAGCTGCCAGGTCGACGACACGGCTCCGCCATTTTGGAGTCCTTCTGCTCTTCGATTCAGGTTCCGTTGTCTCAAAAAGCTTTTATTGCTGCAGGGCACTTTCCGAGTGGAAAAAGCTCGTATTTCTGGGAGTGTGGAATGCTTGCGGTGACCGACATACTTGTTTCCATTTCAATTAGATGGGAGAGAGATATAGCCGATGGTTGTCAGTGAATCATTCCTTCCCAGATGTTGACGTGTATTCCGTGAATCAAAAGTCCCTTTGATCTGTCATTGTGATTATCAGCAGCCGTAAATATTTTACACTCAGTTTGCCGTTGTAAATATAATTCATTTGGTACATTAAACAAAATGTGCTGCCTCTTCCTGCGAGAACTATCGTGAATCCATCACAATAATTGTATCTCCTTTGGAGCATTAAATCTTCGAGAATACTGTAGTCTTTTCGTCGTACCCTACTTGGCATCTGCCTCCTTTACATGCCATTTAGTTTTTACGACTAACTCCGCTGGCTTCCACGAAAACCTACCAATGTTTTACAAAATGAAATGTATCGTTTTATTTAACTGTGTGAAGGAGAATCTAACTATGTGAGAGAAATAATTAGACTGATGCAGTTCAGTTTAAATCTTATATGTTTATAATCCTCAGAAAGGAATAGTTCATATGAGCGAGAATTGTACTTCCCATAGCTAATAACTCACTGTTGCGGTTTAGTTGATACAAAAATTGTAAAATATGAAAAGAGAGTAATGGCCTTGTATTACCGAACAAATTTTCATGAAGGTGTAAAACCTCACAATGGCACGAAAAATTGTGTTCAGACGCATTTCTCCCCAAAAAATGGATGCAGTCCTTTTCCATGTGAAGCTATTTTCGCGTTATCATTCAATTTCTTTTTTGGAATGATATTTAAGAAAAAAATTGTTGTACTGAAAAAAATGAATGATCCATTCGTAGTTATATTGATTAAAAATAAAAGGCGGCTTGACAATGATAAACGTATATTTGGCACTCTTTGTATGAAGTTTTTTTTGTAAAAAAAACCAGGTTTTTTTCTAATTTAGACTCCATCCGTCTCATTTTTCAAATTAATAGGTGCAGAGGCTTCAGGAAATTCCATCAGTAAAACTGTCTATCTGGTCTTACTTCTCCAAATTCAAAGGATACTACATCCCTCAGCCCCTTTCGAGTTTCAGCTTAATAGATTTGCGGAAGACAAAGGGGGTTGATTTCTTCCTTCCAGAATTCGTGCACATATTTGCTTTCTGAAAACTAAAAGTGATAATAATCTAATATTTTTTTTTCGTCGATTTGAAAGGATTAACAAGTAATTTGTAACGATTAACAAGTTTTTAAAGACTTTTTTGTCCTGTAGACTTTTGTCCTTGTGACTTTTAGGGTATTACGTTTTGTACTACGAGAAAAATAACTAGTCTATTCGCCTCGATCGCGCTGTTTGCTCCAAATGAGAAGATGTCCGTTCACCTTCAGAAATGCATGCCAAAAGGAGACGACGTCCGATGAGTCTGCAGCCCAATTATATGAGGATAGCTTTTCTCAAAAACGCTAGCAATAATTAAGAGATCATTACATCACAGTCTCAAACAGAAGGACCTCGCCATTTTATAAAAAAAACCTCCGAGTGCAAACCGGAACGAAAAAACGCGTTCGGTTCGACGCCCTGGGCTTCGCCTCGCCCGCCGGCTGCGCTCGCCCGCAGAATAAACGCCCCCCCCCCCCCCCCCGCGTCGGCAGCCGATGAAAGCGTGCGGCGGCGCCGATTTATAACTTTGTTTTCCTCGCGTGTATTGGGGTTACGCCGCCGGTTAACGCATAAAAATATTCGTGCGGGCCGGGCGGGCGCGGTGGCGCTGGAGCTGGCGATCGCGGCGCCTCACGCGGCTGGCGCCGTAAATCTCCCCCGCTCGCGCCGCTGCGCTGGAGAGAAGAGCTCGCTGTGGTCCCAGCTGCTCTACGGCTGTCTGGTAGACGAGAGGGAACTACATCGAAAGCTCTCTGTTGTGCGTACAGGCGTTCAAAACCCACTAGTGGTTCTTAATAGGTAATTTGATTTTTTAAGAAACCTCTATTGGGTTTTGGTTATTTCGAAATTATTTTTCTCTACTATAGTATGTTATCATCAACAAATTCAGGGCTCTTATTGTTTTAAACACAAGTTTATATTCATTCATACATATGTACTAGCTTCTATACGTATTCTGATCAACTTCATTTCCTGTTTAGTTTGTGATTCAGATTATCGGCTAAAATAAAACACTTCTAATTTTAATGTTTAAATACAAAACAGTTAATGCGACTCTTAAAATACCACAGTATATATATGCACACAGAATTTTAAATTGAAAATTTGGTAGCCTATCCGCGAATGATACAAGTTGTGTGCCATTCGTATTTTACGACCAATACACCCTTTCTTGTTAGACGATTCTTTTAAGTATTATGAATTACATTAAAAGTAATGCCACTGATGTTTTGAATTACTGGAATCGAATTGTCCCTTTGCGTTGACCTACATTAGATATTAATAACATCAGTGACATGAAACTAATGACAAGAAAACTGACTCATTACTTCGAATTTATATTGGGTCCAATATTTCTAGCAGTCTTTTTCTGTTCAGCACGAGTTGTAAAACGACGGAAAGATAAGTGTGTAACGGGCCTAGAAACGATGTCAAAACATCCACTATTGATCGTATTTTCATGCGCATCTGAGGCCCCAGATTTAGAATCTTCTGCGCATTGAATCCGGGACTATTGGACACTGCCTCACCATTGTAATAAAAATTAACAAAAGTACCATGTTAATCATTCATACAAAACTATAACTAAGTAAATGAGTATAATATATGTATAATTAAAATATAGTTTTGTATGTATAGAAGAGCAATGCAAAGTTAGTTCCACACATAGCGCCTCTCAAAATTTGGCATTGGGCATATTGCGCCGACATAAATTAAAATGGATCTTTAATCTGATGGTTTGTCCAACATGATTCATGCTTTAATGAATTAATTTATTTAAAAAAGTAAATTGTTTTGGCGAATTGCATTCGAAACAAAGCTCTAGATTATTAAGTGCACGAAAAGATCAGACGGCATACAAAACTCGCAGTGATTTCTCGCGTGTAATAGACGGCGCATTCCTGGCTATTCCGCCTGGCAGCAGCGGGTCGCGGCGCCGCCCACGCCGCCAAAGCCGTCGCCCCAGTTGCAAAGCTTGCGCGCGGAAGCGGGGGAAGGCAGGGGCGGTCGCCACGCGCAGCGCGGCGCAGCACAGCACAGCACAGCGCGGCGCTGCGCGGCGAACGCGCCCGCACTCACCCGCGAAATTGAAGGCCGTCCGCGACCTAGGCCACAGCCGCCCCGCCCACCCGCCCCGCCCCGCTCGGCGCCCGCGCCCTCGCCCCCGCGCGCTACCCCGGGGCGTCGCGCTGCTTTGACGTCACATCCTGTTGCCTTGGCCTGACGCCGTCGCCGTTACCGCCAGGTCATCGGTGCTGCACGGTGCTCAGCTATTCGACTCTATCGCGGAAAGACGCGCCGACTATTGTGGACATCAGTCTTGTGTAGGGCTTGTTATGGATGAGAGGTGGTGGAGTTCCTGCCACGCTGAAACGTGAGATTCGGCCCGATCTTCACGTCGCGACAGGTTTCAGGGCTTTCCACCTATATGTATCTTCCCCCATCGGAGTACCGCCCCAAGTCCCCTCCCCCAGTACATATACGGATCTATATTGTCGAAAATACCCCCGAAATACCCTAAGAAAAATAGCGACGGGGCGTAAAACCTAGGACTCTCTCAGGAGTACCGCCCCAGGTCCCCTCCCCCAGTACATATACGGATCTATATTGTCGAAAATACCCCCGAAATACCTTAAGAAAAATAGCGACGCTGCGTAAAACCTAGGACTCTCCGGTCAGAGACGTTGCTGCGACTATGGCCTTCGCTCATCCGCTCTCACACACGTTGTTGAAAGGCGCCAATTTCTGGGAAAGCAAACAGAAATCCACATCTATTTAAATAAATATTCACGAACTGTGGATAAGTGGCATTTTCAATGTCATAAAGCACTACATCAACAGGTGAAATTTACTCATGTTCACCAAGGTTGTAGATGTGACCTTTTCAAAATACCGATTCAATTCTCCGGAGCGTGCGCAATGTCTGTCGCATCGGATGCAACCTCAGCGAATCCTGTCTGCCTCCTCGCTATCTCCCATGCCACTATTCCAAACCAGTTGATGCCATCTATAATTACGCCCCCACCCTAAGAAGCGACAGATGGTGGGAAAATAGAGCGTCAGTCACATTGAGGACGACAACTAGCACAAGTATTTTATTGCTTGTGATCGTCCTCAATTTGATTGACTAAACGCTCAATGTTGGATAGTTAAGATTTTGAGCAATATAGGAAAAAACCCCAAAATAATGTTTTTATTGTAGTGGGAACAGATATTCTCAATACTTGTGAACGAGAAGTATTCAGATTTTTATTGTTTCTTTGATTAGAATAATTCAATTCCCCTTTTTCACAAGTAATTAGTATCAATGTAACATTCTTTAAAAACAAAGGGTTTTAAAATAGGTAAGTTTAAAAGAGTAGAAGTTTCTAGATTAATTATAGTCAATCAATAAAATACAGGAAAATTCTCATAAAATAGATTTATTTTCCATAAAAACGCGCAAAGTTTCACGTTTTTTTTGTAACCTCCTATTCACGTGGAGGTTCTGCAAATTTACAACAGCTAACCTGTTTTGAAAATTGGATCTTCACAATCAAAATTAGTAAAAACAGTTTTAATAAGACCTGAGATAAAACAAACTGAAATCTTGATGAAAACTTGAGAAGGAGGGCATTTACATTGTACTTTCCTGTACTAGAACTAGAAGATATTTTTAAAGATTAATATATATTTATAAAATTTACAATTTTTATAAAAGGATGAGACAAAATAAAGTTTTCTGAAAATTTACAATAAAACGTGTTTCAACAACTGGATAATACAAAATATGAGAAATATTAAGACATAAATAATTGGCACACATTGTTAAAAATAATACATTCTTCTCGTTTATTTCTTCTTGAATTCAATAGGAGTATGATGTGTAAGTACAGTTTCTTCATTTACCATCTTTGCACAGAAATTCCTACATTATACATAATAAATATTGGTACATTAAGACGCGAGACTAAATGAGAATGAAAACTTACCTTAATAGAGTCATTAATCACACACAATCGTGACTTACGTTACTTTTTCATAAACAACATGAACCTTCATAGTAATAATGGAGGCCATCGTAACACATATTGTCTACTATTGATCTGGAAATATCTGATCTTTTAATTTTATCACCAGACAATCACATTAATATCTTTATTTGACCAAACAGCTACAATACACAAAATGTTTGAAGATGTGCCGGGTGCCACGATGCTGTTTAGGAGAAGGAGAAGAAATGACGCATGAATGAAATTATTAGTTTATGAATTATCCTTCAACTAATACATATTATTGATGCTTAACATTAATGAAAACACATGGAAAATGGTGTCCCTTTATATTAATATTATCTCTTGATGTCATAAACAGGGTTCCATTTTAAGTATTTTATGTAACTCACGACACCCATGTACACTGAATCTTCATTATAACGCTTTTTTTAGGTGGCTAAGTTGCTTTTTTTAATTTGACCAGACTTTATCTGGGAATGGGATAATTTGTGTTATCTAGGCTATCCCGCATGAGCCGCGCCACTGACATGGTGGCTAATGTTTCGGCCAGCGTATTGTGGCCTTCTTCAGAGCGTACTGCTCAGCAGTCTCCTGTGTTTCTCTGTAATGAATAGAAGTAGCGTTAAAAAGTGAATGAGAAATGACGAAAATGTAATATTATCTATTAATATTTTCCTTCCTTTAAAACATACGTAACGTATGCGTATTTTGACATTTCTAATGGTTTTAATGACACTATTTTTACCGCTTTTTTGTCCATTTCTATGACCACTACTGTGCAAACGAAGGCATATTGACTAGTGTGGATCTATGCTTGTGTGCGTCCGTGTTTATAAGCATGAGTCGACTTTAATCAGCCCAGCTATTTATATCAAAATGCCGTTAGTGTTATCGTTGCCGGGTGCCACGTAGCCTTTTCACTGATTTACTTCCGTATTCTGTAAGCGTACAGCGTGGTGGAAGTACTTAAAAGAGGTCAAATGCAGAATAACAACACATTTGTAAAGACGGCAAATGTAAATTCCGAACCCTCTTGGCTCTTGTCTCAGTTGTATTTATTCCATGGTAGCGTGAATGGAAGTTGCATGAATATAGTACATTTTGGTTTTATCGAACGCTGTACTTAATAGTACGATGCGATGTTATTCTTCCATGCGATGTAATTGTTCCATGTCACAAGTATCTCTTGCTAATTATTTCAAATTTAGTGGACGATACAGTATGCTCAAGTAGTTGTTCACAAAATGAACGAGCATTTTGATCCTCAAGCAGTGGGCCTGCGAATGATGTACTGTAATTACACTAGCCGTTTCTTCCGTCAAAGAAACATTTGCCCCTGCCCCGAGATCGATCTCACGACCTTGGCTAGTGGAAGTTGACCGAGAAGTAGTGGCATGGGAATCAAGGCTCTTGCGTCGAGAACTTGCGCTCTCAGTGACTTAACACTTCTCTTTGCACAGTCTTTAAACCAACTAATTTTTCATGTTTGTCCATTTTTAGTTTGTTCTTTTGTGTTTTCGAACATTTTTCCGAAATGTAAACGAGCTGTTATATAATATTTATATTTGCCTAAGTGTATTTCTGTGCCTTGGAAGCGAAGTTTTTATTTATTTATTTATTTATTTATTTATTTATTTATTTATTT
>JAZDUA010000035.1:715000-875000 GCA_038098605.1 Gryllus longicercus
GTCTCTGTGTGTGTGTGTCTCTGTGTGTGTGTGTCTCTGTGTGTGTGTCTCTGTGTGTGTGTGTCTCTGTGTGTGTGTCTCTCTGTGTGTGTGTCTCTGTGTGTGTGTGTCTCTGTGTGTGTGTGTCTCTCTGTGTGTGTGTCTCTCTGTGTGTGTGTCTCTCTGTGTGTGTGCCTCTCTGTGTGTGTGTCTCTGTGTTTTTTTTTTTTTTTTTTTTTTTTAACGACGGGGGAAATGCATTTACGCACCATCGGCCCAGACTCACATATCCGGGCCGATGAGTGTGGGACTCATCCGTAGATAATACCCACTAAAACCCTACGTCCTCCTTCGCCCCACCTACGGAACCGCCGTCAGGCATTACTTCGTTAGGTGGGGTGGTGGGGCTATTCTAGCCCTCCTCCTTTAAGCCTTTATTGGCTTCCACTTCTCGCACGCTCTTCAGTTCTGAGGCGTCGCATGACCCGGGCAGCGTACGTCGCAATTGCGGCCCATCTGTCTTCCGTGGACATCATCAATGGGGTGGTGTTCTCCGGTGTCAGGCGCTGTTGCAGGATTTCCTGCAGGTGGTTCCGTTCTCCTATAAATCGCGGGCAGTTGTACATCACGTGCTCCACATCCTCCTCCTGTCCTGGGCAAGCTGGACACGTCGGGTCGTCATCGAGCTTAAATCGGTGCAGGTACGCTCTGAAGCATCCATGCCCCGTCAGCAACTGAGTCACGAAGAAGTCCACTTCTCCGTGAACCCTCGACGCCCACTCGCTGATCCGTGGGATTAGACGGTGGGTCCACCTGCCGTTCAGTGTTGCGTCCCAGCGGTTTTGCCACTGTCTCATCGTTTCCATCTTCTCTTCTTTCAGCGCAGCGAGGGCTTCTGTTCGCGAGCCGTGTCTTCCCCGGTAGTAGATCCGTCGGCGCTCGTCCGCCAGAAGCTCTATAGGCGTCATACCTGCTACTACGCATACGGCGTCATATGACACCGTGCGGTACGCACAGACCACTCTCAGAGCACTCCGACGGTAGACGGATATGGTCCTCCTGGCGTATGCTGCTGTTGCCAGGGTGCTGGCCCAAATGGGCGCTGCATACAGCAGGGTCGAGCTAACCACGGTCGCGAGGAGCTTCCGCCTGCTTTGCCTGGGGCCACCGGTGTTCGGCATAATGCGCGACAGGGCAGAGATCACACCATCCGCTTTCTGGCTAACGAGTCGAAGATGTTCGTCAAAATGAAGACGCGCGTCGATCCATACGCCGAGGTACCGCAGGTGTGGCCCGGACTGGATCTCGTGTCTCCCCACTCTGAGGGTGATGGTCTCCCGTGTCTTCCTGCTGGTAATCAGCACTGCCTCAGTTTTGTGATCGGCCAGGACCAGCCCGACCAAAGACAGCCACCGGCGAATTATCGCGATGGAGCGGTTGGCCACGCGGGTAACGTCCTCCAGGTGCTTGTCCACTACGACGAGCGCCACGTCGTCAGCGAAGCCAATGGTCTCCGCGCCATGTGGTAACTCCAATCTCAGTACCGCATCGTACATGATGTTCCAAAGTAAGGGACCCAGAACCGACCCCTGTGGAACACCACCCGTCACGTCATAGCTCCTCGGACCGTCATCTGTGTAGTACAACAGGACTCGATCTTTGAAGTAGTCGCTGATGATTGTCCTGATGTACACTGGGACTTCCAGGAGATGAAGGGCATTTAGAATGCAGCTCCACCTCGCTGAGTTGAAGGCGTTTTTAATATCCAAGGTCACGACGGATATGTGTGTCTCTGTGTGTGTGTGTCTCTCTGTGTGTGTGTCTCTCTGTGTGTGTGTCTCTCTGTGTGTGTGTGTGTGTCTCTCTCTGTGTGTGTGTGTGTCTCTCTCTGTGTGTGTGTGTCTCTCTCTCTGTGTGTGTGTGTGTGTCTCTCTCTCTGTGTGTGTGTGTCTCTCTGTGTGTGTGTGTCTCTGTGTGTGTTTACCTTCACTTCCTACATGCAGCGGCGCGGCGTGGCTGCCAGGGGCTAATGGCGGCCTCAATGAAGTGTCGCTGATTTCGTAAATGTTGGCGCCCGGAGGTGCGACTCGGCGCGCCGGGACGAGAAAGGAGTCGCTTGATTGTGGGCTGTCAGTTGGACTGGGCCTCGAGAAAAAAAAATCTCGTTTGACTTTCTTTCGGCTCGGTCGCTTGCTCGCTCACGTTCGAATGTGAATTGGAATCGTGCGTTTGCGTGCTTGGTAGGTTAATGTGCGCCACGACAGCTCCGGAAGGGGGAGCCACGGATTAACGTGGGCGAACCCATTTGGTTTTTTGAAACCTGTTCTTAGACGGTGGCGATAGCAACAACGAAAAAGTTCTCTACATATTCAACTGTACATATTTCTAACATTTTCCTTAGTACTCTGTTAAAAAAATCAGTGGAATAGTTATTGTAAATTGTTTTAATACTGTTAATACTGTTAAAATTGTTTAATTAATGTGTTTAATTAAAAATATTTATAAATTATGGAAAATAAATTTCCCCGTGAATGAAGGAAAACATGTTTATTTAAAATAGATATATGGAATTAATATTGCATTTATTAAAAATATTATATGTCATGTAATATGATTTTCTAAAGTCACGTATTTATTTTTTATCAGCGTAATAAATTATTTTGAAATATGGTTTAATCACTGTCTGCTTAGATCGATTGTGAAAGGGAAGGTATGGGACATTTGTCTTTAATCTTGTCTCTTTCAGAATGTTCGGAATTAATTTTTTAAGTATCGGTTAGTTCGACATATTCACTTAAGGGCGTATTGCCTAAAATATAGGCAAAGAGATACTTCGTCATTCAACAGCAACGTGCATACTCGTACATTCAATCTGGGAATCTGTGAGTGAGCTGGAAACACATACCTGTGGACGACACAAGGTCTGCGGTCACGATTAGCAAAACGGACCGTGGTGCGGCTCTGAACAGTCAGAGCTTGCAAGTATTCGATTGAAACTTTTTCGAACATTCTCTCTCATGTCATATTTTAATGAAATTTTTAAACAAACACCGAAGGCGGGGCTTCCAAATTCCCTGTCGTAACAAAAATAAATGCAGTTTGATATTTTAATGAAAGCATTTTCTAATACTTTTACAGAGCAATGTGGTGGTGTTCGACCCATCAATCATCGCGGATACAATGGCTTAACAATACAACTTTCCTTAATTTCTAATTCACTTTTCATGGGTACTCAATGTTTGTTATATTAAATGTAATTACTTAATCGTTTTGTTACTAAATCCTGCATTTTGATAGGGTTCGTGTTATTGGTTTTCAAAAGAGACAGTGCATCAACTATAGCATGAACTATCGTTATCTAGTGCCTAATCCCATGAACCACTTCTTTCGAGTCCCCTAAACGTGTCTTTCACTGGACCGACATTTTATAGTCTTTTAATGACATTTCTCCGATGCGTTCGACAAGCATCACGGCGCAGATTTAGCACTGCGTGTTTGTTGAACTTGACGAACCAGGGCTGGCCGAAGCGCCCGCCGCGCGGCGCCGCCACGCTGTCTGTAAACACGGCGGTCGTCGCCGGCCAAGATGGCGGCGCGCGTTTGAAGGCGCCGCCGCTGCGACCCCACGGCCATGGGGCACGCGTGCGCGGTAACCTCTTCCAGATGCGACGCGCCGCCGGGGCTGCGGTGGGTGCTCTAGGCTTCCCTCTGGGTTGGTGGGCGAGCGTATAAAGAGGAGATTCCAGTTTGGGTATGTGGAGGAGATTCCAGTTTGGGTATGTGGAGGAGATTCCAGTTTGGGTATGTGGAGGAGATTCCAGTTTGGGTATGTGGAGGAGATTCCAGTTTGGGTATGTGGAGGAGATTCCAGTTTGGGTATGTGGAGGAGATTCCAGTTTGGGTATGTGGAGGAGATTCCAGTTTGGGTATGTGGAGGAGATTCCAGTTTGGGTATGTGGAGGAGATTCCAGTTTGGGTATGTGGAGGAGATTCCAGTTTGGGTATGTGGAGGAGATTCCAGTTTGGGTATGTGGAGGAGATTCCAGTTTGGGTATGTGGAGGAGATTCCAGTTTGGGTATGTGGAGGAGATTCCAGTTTGGGTATGTGGAGGAGATTCCAGTTTGGGTATGTGGAGGAGATTCCAGTTTGGGTATGTGGAGGAGATTCCAGTTTGGGTATGTGGAGGAGATTCCAGTTTGGGTATGTGGAGGAGATTCCAGTTTGGGTATGTGGAGGAGATTCCAGTTCGGGTATGTGGAGGAGATTCCAGTTTGGGTATGTGGAGGAGATTCCAGTTTGGGTATGTGGAGGAGATTCCAGTTTGGGTATGTGGAGGAGATTCCAGTTTGGGTATGTGGAGGAGATTCCAGTTTGGGTATGTGGAGGAGATTCCAGTTTGGGTATGTGGAGGAGATTCCAGTTTGGGTATGTGGAGGAGTTTGCAGAAGGAACCAGTTTGTCAGGTCAGGAAACAAATTAACGTTATAAAGAGCTATGGCATTGCAAGACAGAGTGGTTAAGGGGACTCTGAAATGATTTTGCTGTCAAAAAATAGTTTTATGCTATTTTATTTTTTACAAATCTTCCCAATTTTCTCTTTAAATTGGCATTTGAATTATGATTGTTTCCCTCTTACAAGTCTTTTTATTATTTATTTACTTATATTGAAGTCCTCCCCTCATTGAGCTTAGGTGCTGTCTCCAAAACTTTTCGATACTGTTAGACAATGCAACGCATAAATACTGAAAGGCTTAGACGTGCTGAAACTTTATGTTCTGAAGCTAACCAACATAAAAAAGTGCTTCACAAGGAAGTAGTTATTGGAAAATATTTATTTTAATGAGGCAAGTTATGGAGCTGGCGGTTCGGATGATTGCATCTTTAAAGCTCTTCCCGAAAGTTGATATTTTGAACATTAAACTATCTTTTTTCATCTTACATTTGTAATAGAGAACGGAAATTTTCAGGAGTAAATAATAAATATCTACATTTTCTGAAATTTGTTTTTCGGATTACCTTAGTATTAACCATTCTGCAAGACTTTATGTACTATAAAACGCGGTAAAAAATGCATTATGAGAATATATTTTTATCTACAAAAATAGTAAACATTTGTTTACTATTTGTAAAATTGTTGTTTCAGTGTTATTACGAGTGATATATCCGTAACCTGTTAAAATTTCATTAGCCTAAATTCAATATATTCTGAGAATTAGACTCAAACATTTGCATTGCTAAGATGTGGCATTCCGTGTTTCCTTCCATTGACAAATGAGCTAATTATATACGAACGCATTGACGAATTGAGTGCGAGGATGCGGTTATGTTGTTAGTAATAACCAAACTGGAGCTCACAAAGCGGTTCCTTCTTGTAGTAATCTCTCTATAACTAGGGCATCTCGCCGTCAACTTTTCCTAAGCGGTTTACCATCGTCTCCCTAAAGGCGTAACCCGACTCCTTTTCGTTCTGTTTACCTTCTTATTGTGAGGATTGTTTTCTACCTTTCCCGTGGTCTGCTTAGAATGACAGTGATCCATTACAATTTATCAACGTCTGAGGATCAACGTCTGAGGATTTATCAACGTAGGAGGATTCGAGGGCAGAAGGAGCGGGGTGAGCAGGTTGACCCGGTAAATAAATAACAGGTAAACTCCTGGAAATCACTTAAAACAGAACAAGAATAGTTTGAGATAGCCATACTATATTTTGTTGTCCTGATGAAGGCGTAAAATACGGGCAAATCGATGGTTATTGATAATATCAGAAGGCCAGTATACACGGCATCGCCTATTACCTAGTTAATAAATCGCAAATCCGTTAACTTATTGTAAACAAGCAGAAACAAATAACGTACAAAGAGAAGAAGATAGAAAGAAGGGAAGGAAGAAAGGAGGAAGAGGGGAAAAGCTACAAAATAGATACAGGAAGATAGCAAAGTATAGAACTGTTGATTCCGCTCTGTACTATGTGCTCAGCATTCACATGCTGAATCATCAATTCTGTACATTCTTATTTCTCGCTTAAAAAAGAACCATTCTGGCCATGAAAACTACTATTTCTATGTAATAGAAAGACGAAACCATATATTCAACTTTCGAAACATTAATACTCCCAACTGCATTGTGTAGATTTTCCCTTTCGAACCGTATTTCACAAGACAGGGGATGTTTGTGCACTTTCTTCTTTCTTAACGTCAGCCCAAGTCTTCGGCTTCACGATCGTATGATACAAACACACTCACACTAGGAGATCTTGCATCACTAACCCCAGATTTCTCCCCGTTGCAACCGCTATTTTGTGCCGAGAACCGATTTCTAACAGTAAGCACTGTGTAGTTGCGAAATCTGAGTCACAGGTTCAGTATGTGTGTTCTCTAGCGACACAAATTACCGCAATGAAACACGAATCCAAGAGTTAGGCTCGTTGAACTCGCTCATCGTTGCCCAAAAGATTACCGAAAATATGCACATCATTTGTGTTTCGCGAAAATCAGAAAATTAACCCAGTCCTCATACTGTTTTCTAAGATTAGTTCGCTAGAATTGGTAAGCATGGAATCAATAGAGAAAGTTTCAGAATTTACCATTGCCGGAATATATTCACTCCAGTGTTCAACTACCCCCCCCCCGTTCGTGTCTGCGACCAGGTGAAATACCATCGCACGTGTCGTAGATCATGAAACTTTCGCTAGTCAGAGTGGCCGTTCAGATAATTCGATGCTGTTGAACAGCTCTGTATCGATGACTCAAATATTATTATTTTTTCACCATGTGTGCCGAATGTGTCCCTGAATTTTAAGATGAGAGTCGCAACGTAATCGTATAGAAGAGAGATGCTTGAAATAGAACAGAAGGAGTAGACGCTTATTTGTAAATTATTGAGTTCAGTCAGTAAACACTACGGGAGGTGCACCTGACACCCCTTCCCCGAAATGGCAGAACGCTGCTCCATAGCTGGGGTCATACCCCCTAGTCTTAAAAAGAGGGGGGTCACCTACATTTCCGGGTTTCTGTGTCCCCAATGAGCCTCCCTTTCTATTGAACATTTTTTTGACAGTCGATTAATTTTGCTGGTAAAAAATGGTTAATTTTGCTGGTTAATTTTGCTGGTAATAAAACCAGGAGCAATGAATTAATGAAAAAGGAGAAATGATACAATTGATAATATAAAATTGCTTTTATTGAACCATTTGTTACCACAGGTTACGGAGAAGCCTTGGAGAGTCTCTGTACAAAATGTCATGTATCAGTTCCCTAAATTGTCAGCTTAACCTTAGGATGCGTCCTAACTAAACGTGAACTAAATGCAGTGCTTCTGAAGTCCTGAGCAAGTCGCTCCCGAAAGATGCACATATTGTTTTAAATAAATTAATTTCTTAATAATTTAAATAAAAGTCAACTCTTAATGTTAAACAAATTATTATTTATTTAAATAACTATTAATCGGACCTTTAAAATTCTATATCTACATTGACATTATGTATTCATATTTCAGGAGCTACCTATGTAACTTCTGAGAATTTTTCCTTTGGCAGTGCCTAAAATGAAAGTAGAAATATAAAATAAACAGTACACGAAAGCCAAGCTCTCAGAAACGCATCTGTATAGAGTAGAAAGTAAAATTGAAAAAGAAAAAAAGAAGAAAAAAAAAACAAAACAACAAAGTTAGTGTCTCGGAGGCCCTGAACATGGATCCTACAATTAAAAAAGTGGGAATAATTGATCGTATTTATGGATTTTTTTTTCTGATACGTTATTACTTTTTATTGTTTTTTCGATACTGAGCTCGATTACCTGCATCGAGATCATCGAGATTTCGACGGAAATATGCGAACAGTTGAATGCTGCTACATGCTCTCTTACGGAGGGAATTGTGAGAGGGGGAATTATGGGAGAGAAATATGAAATGTCAAACCGATTCAAGCTTACAACTCGATAATTAGTAGTTAAGTAAATCTGAATATTTTAAATTAGATAAAAAAATAAAATCATGTATATACCGTGGGTGTTAATTGGTTCTATACTTCGATTTATTCGTAACGTCCTTTGACAAGTCATCAGCTGATACATTGTCATCCCATCGGGACCTTAAACGTCTCCATAATGACATTACTGTTGTGGCGTTCAAGCTCCCGATTGGAAGACACCGTAACAGTTTATTTAGATTTAGATTTAGGTTTAGATTTATTCAGTCAAAAAACAGTAAAAACTGTATGAGACCTAGGGGGAAAATTATCTGCGCAAGTTTTCTTGAGTTCCAGAATCCCTTCCCGTCATTTTAACTATAAGTAGTTGAAAGACGAGTAAAAGTTTAACATAAATAAATAAAAATAAATTTTAAAAATAGTAAGATTAGCAATATTTGAAAAATAATCATTTTCATTTTTGTCATTTTGTTTCTGTATTTACGTCAAGGACTGTTTAAATCGAAGTATAATGATGTCGGGTGACAAAAAGCCCTCGGGCCAAAGGTCCTCGGGAATTTATCTCGTCTCGATCATTAGAACCCACACCGCCCTTGGTGCTGACACAACTATTGGCCCTCCGTCTGCGGCTCTGTGGCGCGGTTCCTGTGCTCCATAGACACTCGCAGTACGCGTCCCGTGCGGCGGCGTGCGAGCGCGTGCGAGCGCGCGCTGTCGCATCTGTCTTCGCTTACCGGCCTTCCGGCCGCCGCCGCCGCCGCCGCCACCCGCTCCGCGCATGCGCTTATCTCGCTTCCGGCGCCCCCGAAGCAAGCCAAGCGATGAACTGTCCTCTGGGCGGCCGCCGCATCAAGAAAATGGAATATTGTCCCCATGTGATTAAGAGCCCTGCCGAATCAATGAATTCTCTGTTTTAGTGGTTGCGATTGTTGAATTGCCGTCCTGTGGTGATGCCCGAGTGGTGATGCGACATCGATAACAAAACATCAATGTCAGCAAACGTCGATGTTCTAAATTAAAAGATCGTTGTTAAAATACATAGACTAAAAACCATATGTCTTATAACGTCGATGGTTTTACACTGGTTTTGTAATCTCTAACATTAAATTCGTGTGCATTAACATTTTATGTTCGTGTTCATCAATTCGTCGAAGTACGAGGGGCTGACCTTACGCCCACAGCGTATTTGTTGACCCCATCTCAATGTGCGAAATGAACAAGAAGATAGGAATTTCGAGGACATGGAGTTCACCTCAGATGAGAGTGTTTGGTGAAAGAAGGTAGTACGTACAACAATCCCTTGGTTCCAACACATGACCTCACAGTATTTCCATCCATTTCCATCCTTATTTCATATTCTAACTTTTACAGTATTGTGATCATGTGAATGTTTCATTCAGAAATAAAACATTAATGTTAAAAAAACATCGGTGTTAATACATCGATCTTTAAAAGATCGACATCATTGTCGCATCCCTACGCCCGAGCCGTATTTTTCTTTGAGGGTGTATCCATAAGAAAACATTCCATATCGATATATTTGTATGACTAAATTAGTAGACAACCATTTAATTAACATTTTGAGTTCTTCTGGTTATGAAATACATACGTAACATTTGTATCCGTCGAAAGACATTACCTGCATATACCGAGAGGGCAGTATTAGGTGATCTTAGAAACTACTTGGCAGTCCGGGAGACGCTGCATCCTAGGTACAGTGGCAATGTTTCGGTCGCCATTTTGCGACCTTTCGCAGGGCGAAATGTATTATAATAAGGACGCTGCGTCAGCCAAGTAGCTACTGACTCCGGCCTTGGAAGCCTACGCTCTCTTAGGTGATGTTATTTTGTTTTCGAAAGAGGCTGTAACCAACTTAGCTACGGCCTAACTACAGTTGTAAATATATGAGAATAATTAATAGTGCTCTAACAGCATATAGTTTCTAGCGTTATTTAAAACTTTTGCGGTGTTCGTAAACGAAGCAAATTTAACGAAATTCAGACAAGCGCGACTTTTACAAGCGTACTTTGCACTATTCGAGAAAAAATGTAAAGAAAATAAGTTTTTTTTACAAAATTTGCGAAATTCCGTGTGGGGTTTTATGTACAGCATGCCCCAAATCAATTCTAAATACGTTTTAAAATCAAGGGGCAGGAACATTCGCCCGATCGCTCAAGAAATAGCGGTTTTGATATATATATATATATATATATATATATATATATATATATATATAAACAAATAAAAAAAACCTTTTACGTACGGTTTAGCCGCTGACGCTGTTCACGGTCGGACAGACTGACGGACCTTTTGTCGTAAACGAATTTTTCGGTATCATGAATCCATATCAAGATTCTGATTACACAACGTAATAGAGGATGTTATTTACTAAACATTGGAGCAAATATTATCGATTTTTTCGGATCAGGAAACAATAGGTGTTTTTTGAGATGAAAAATCGTTTTTTCGCATCAGCATTGCAATAATTTCTCTATATTAAGTAATTAGTATGCGAGGAAGTAAAAATGCTACCTTTATTGTTAAAGCATAAAAAGTAAGGTGTTCAATAATGATTGGATATTTGAATACATTTCATAATCACCTTTTTTCTGATTTATCAATTATTTCCCAGGAGAACACGAGTTGGTTCGCAAATCATAAACTATCTTAAAAGGAAACAAAATCGAAGTTTTCTCTCAGTGCTGTCAAAACTTGATCTTTTGAGTAATGGACTGAATTAAATTTGGATATTAAAATGTGTATGTTTACAACTTGTTCGGAAGGATCAATACATTGAAAATCCAGTCTTGGTACGTTAGAACACAAATGTTCGACATGCCATCCACAAATTAAATGCAAACAATACAAGAGCGAACATGCAGAAATTAAATGTTGCTTTTATTAATATTGAGATAAATAAATGCAACTCCATATGCCGCAATAATTATCAATTTACCCTCTTTCTTCGCAAGGAAAAATAAAAGGATTATTCTCAATTATTTTATTTAAATGTATCAAATGTAATCGTGTAGTGTCAAGAGGAAAGGATAAAGGATGATAATAAAGTTTCGCTCACAAAAGCATACGCTACGGCGTTTAAACGTTAAAAGGAACTTAACCGTATGAGTCATAGCGGAGTTTTAAGAATCCTGTGTTACCTTTCTGTCTAACTACTCATCTTGGCATAATAAGGAGCAGTTTATAATAAGTGCCCATTTTCGTTGTTTTGTCTTCAAATTAACACGCCATTTATTTCTTAAAAACTAATGTACTAACACCTCCGGAATTGTGGGCTTTTCCGGATATTGAGGTTATTGTTCTTGAGGGTTCTTGTACACGAAAACTGCAATGAGATCCAAAAGGTTGATGAATTTCTGGATATATTTCTTGCCGAAACATCAGCATGAATCTCGAGGGCAAATCACCAGAACAAAATGCGATCCTAGGGAACACTTTTATTGCCACGAGGATTAGTGTCCTACTTACCGCAAAATTTACTACATTGCGTTTTCGACGGCAGCTGTCGCAATGCTGCTTGGTCGTGCTTGGAACAATGACCATGTAGCTGTTGTCAGAGATTGATCTGCAGCTTGCCCAGAGACAACACTGAAAAGTTTCCTTTTCGCACCGCCTTGACAGACTCAGCAGACACGTTAAATTGAAAGATGAAAATATCACTGACTAATAAAAGTCCTCAACATCGAAATAGTCACTCGTGACGTAAACACACAAGGCACGTCAGAAACTGGAGACCGTCACCAAAGCCCCCCATTAGTATGCAACTGATAAATGTTTTTTTTAAGTGCACAATAATGAATGAATCTCGGGGTATTTAAAATTGCAAAGTGATATTAATTAGGCATTTTACATCAGCTTGTTTTGTAAATTATAATCAGAGAATTTTTGTTAGTTGGTCAGTGTAAGCTTACAGACAGTAAAATTAAGGTATTATGTCAGACGTTCCCACACTTAATAATTAATAATAAATGTGAATCCTAAGCTGGCTCATGGACAGCGTATTTGCATCCTGTAGTGCAATCTTGAGTTCGATTCCCGATCGGAGCAAGCCTAGAGTTGTAGGTTTTCTTTTAAATCCTCTCAGTTTCTGTAGTTGTGTGATGAAAAAAGCTCAGACAGGCGGAATTGGCTAGCTACGGTGAAGGGAATACGTCATGTTCGTCACACGTCTCTCTTACCCCCAAGCGTGGGCTTTAAACTAGGCTCAGGCAAGGGGGACACCGTTAGCTACCTGACAAAGTCGGACAAGCGACCCAAATGGCCAAATACATACATACAATAATAAATCTCAAGTACTCAAGGACAGAGAACAATGCAGTCGGTTTCTCAATATTTACAAGGGCATAAACTTGTACAGTGATATATAAGAAAAATGTATAAACTGGTGTTTATTGTGATGTGTAGGTTCCTTCCCAAGGTGTCATAACACTCAATGTACAAAAATAATGTTATTGTGTAGATGTCGCTAATAACCTTTTGTAGTAAATGCGACAAAAAATAAATATATTTTTTTTAAATTAAAAATTCGAATATAATTCAAACGATTTGCACAAGCTTCAAGTTTACTCTTCCTAATCGTAATAACGTTATTTTGATCGTTTGTGTGTTCAGATGATATGCACTACCGCTTACGTTCCTTTTGTAGTCACGCTAGGGTGAGTTCAGAAAACCACAATGCTTGTGGGGAGCTCTATAACGATTTCTCCACATGTGGAATGCGACGAGCCCGATCGAGCGCGGCCAGCCCTAATCTCGCACAGCCCCTCTAACGACGGCAGGGAGGACCTGCACGAACAATCAACCACACTTAACGGCTCTTTTGCGCCGTCAGCCATCTTGATACTTTCGCGCCTGCGGTGCTTGGTCGGCGTGCTGAGATTACATTTCGGGCGTTACAACACTCCTCAAAGGCGAGCAATGAGATTCTCATCCATCACTCGCGAAACGGCTGTCAAGGAAGAGCCCCCAGGCGGCACAAGCCAACGAGCGGCGCCGCGCCGTTTGGACAGCCTTGCGAAGAAAGCAGCTGAGCGCGCGCGCGCGCAAACAGTCGGTGCATGCATAAGTAGGCACCGAAAGCACCTCCCTGCCATCGCCAACCGCAGGGCTCGAGCGCCGCTGCCGACGTGGATGCAGGTGGTGTGATGTATGAAGAATCGATACTTCATTTAATTTCGTTACTCTTGATGCCGATGCGTCGATAATTGTTATATTGGGACACTACTTTTGCAACATAATACAGAAATGTTGCCGCCTAAAAAATATACTTCGATTTTTCTATGGTGGCCGATGATATTAGATCATTGTTACACCTCCTGCCTTACGAAATGAATATTTGTAATTAATTCGCGAACGTCCTCATCGGGGTTCGTGGCCTCGGAAATGTTAAAAAAGTACATTTTATAAAGTCGGAGGTGTAACAATGACCTAACGTCATCGGCCACTATAGAAAAATCCAAGTATAATACTGTTAGTCTGAATGCTGATCCGACGATAATTATTTTAATATTTTTCATTATAAGATTAATATCTAGTAGTACAGAGATGTTCGGTTGACGTAATGTTCCGCAGAATCTGAAAGCACTAAAAGGAATATTAAAATATTTATTCAGGTACAGTCATCTTAACCAAATATAATGCAAATCGGTTTTCAGAGTTAATTTAAGGCAAAGGCATTTTACAACTTACACAGAAATGTTGCCGCTAAAGAATAGATGGGTGCACGACAACAGATTGATTTTCTGGTGGGGTGATGTTTGAATTTTCTTTTTTTGAAACATTAATGCAAGTTATATTGCCTTCTTGGATTGAATTTGAATCAGGAGCAGCTTTCAATGCATCTTCAGATCTTTTGTCTGAGAGATAGAATTCCTTCAGATAAGCTTCTTTCAGCAGCCTTTGCAAAAACGACTGCTCCAGCACATGCTTCGAAAAATGTTGCTTTCATTTTGCTTACACATTGCCTGCTGAGTGCTACTTTACCTCCATCGCCTCGGCCACGGCCGTCATCGCCGCCGTCGCCGCCTCTCCACGACCCAAACAACTCTTGATGTGTTCCGCGTTGCTGCGTCATTAGCGTATCGTTCCGTACAGTAAGGTCTCGTCAGCGATGTTCGCTGGCTGCTACACTGTTGACTTAAGCTCAGATGAAATGTCTGTACCTAGATACAGTTAATACGGGCGTGGTTCTTTTCATTTTTATTGTAGACATAGATAGTTTTAGTGCGCTACCTACAACAAGACGTGCAACTGCATTTGTAGACCTCCATTTTCTTTAAATTTTCTACTTATATGTGACATGTTTTTTCTAGTAAATGAGTAAAACGTATTATAGGGATAATTAAATTACGATTTTGGTGATGCACTTAATAAATATAATTGAATTGGTTATTAGGGTTGGCAGATGGTTTGGGAACCTTGTCCTCCAAATGTATTACAATTTTTTTTCAAATTTTTAGGTTGCAAAAGGGTGAAATCGGGGAATGAACATGTTGCAAGAAATAAAGTATATTAACGACACAGGACCCCTTTGAAAATTCCCCTTTGCTTCCGCTTTGCACACGCCTGTGATTGAAGTCAAATCAAGATGAAGTCTCATTAGTAATGATGGACTTTTAAACTCAAGGATAATGAGAAAGTAGACATAATAGATGACGATATAAATAAGACTTTAGAATGACAATGCAAAGTTGTTTTTATAACTTTGTGATGGCAGACGAAAGGAGTTTTTCGTCTTGATTACTAGTAATGTATACTTGTCATTTGATATTAGTATTACTGACAATTTACTGATGAAGAGCTTTTTCGTATTCAAGGAATTAAACAAAGTAGATAATGTACTGACAAGATAATTTATTTTAATATTTTTCATTATAAGATTAATATCTAGTAGTACAGAGATGTTCGGTTGACGTAATGTTCCGCAGAATCTGAAAGCACTAAAAGGAATATTAAAATATTTATTCAGGTACAGTCATCTTAACCAAATATAATGCAAATCGGTTTTCAGAGTTAATTTAAGGCAAAGGGCAACTTAAAAATACACCCAGTGTAATGATTCTCTTTAGCCCGTAGTGAACATATCTTTTGCTCTCCTGATATAGAATGTTAGGATTTATGTAAAAAACAACAACAACGAAGTATTTCGTTACTGTTCTAAGCTAATAAGTAGCACATTCTGAAACACGTTTGTGTAAAGAACATTACAGAAGAATAGAGTTAAGAATTTAAAAGCAGAAATGGCTATTTTTTCTCTCTCGCTAGTCTTTATTTCCCAAGGCACGTATTTTGAACATTTTTAGCTTTTAACTAGAACTATGACAAATGTTTTATTTGCCTTAAAAATGTCGATGAAAGCATGAGCACTTTCTTTTAATTTTTTGCCTTTCACAGACTGATTTGGACTACGAAACTAAAACATACGTGATCACTTCTAGCAATTTTCAAAGCAACCGAAGCTAGTAACTGGACGAAAAATCGAACACCGTAAAAACATTTCTAGAGTACTTCTTTGTGAACTGCCTTATATTAAATTTCTCTCAATATGATTGGTCAAAGAAATTGCCTAATCAGGGTCTTATTCAAGGCGAGTTGTTCGAAACGCAAGAGGAAGCACTGAAACAAACCACCTTTACACTGTTGTTTATATATTTAGAATCACTTTGACTGAAAAAGCATTTATTCTTACAGCATTGCAAGAAAAATAATTGCCAACGTAGGAGTGATTGATCGTATGTATGATCTTTACCAATGGTATACGACTACATTGAAAAGTTAAATAACTAAATGTCTCCTGCTGTGAAGACAGATGGCTCCTTACAATGTATTCTACGTTCATTTCTTGTAGCGCATATATACATGTCATACAAGCCACTAAGCAATACAGAGGAAGACTACCTATAAAGTCTGTCTGGTATGAATTAATGAAGCTAAAATGTATTTGTGGAGACAAAAACCCGTTTTACCCACAATATATAATTTACGTAAACATCTTTTAAAGTTAATTTTAAGAATTTGCTATAATAGTTGCTAAAAATTACTGTTTTCATTTTCACTAGTGTGGAATACAAGAGATAAAATAGCATGCATTCTTATACTCTTCTAAATACGGATTTTACTTTGATTGGTATATTTACTGTGTGAGTTCTAATTTTCATTAAGCTTTTCATTTATTCCTATTTTCTTGCAAACTTTCTACTAGCTAATTAACGAAGAGCTTTGAAACGATCCGGTGCTAGATATTAGCAAATACGTTTTGGAGTACCCTACTCGTACTCATTGGTAGAGAGATTCATATTCTTTTGGTATTGGTCTGGACGTTTTAATTGACCTTCATTTAAAGGTGACTCTATTATTTTCTCGTATAACTTGATTTAATTTTATCAAAAACAAAGTATTTCAGTAATTATGAACTTTTCAAAAAGAGACGATGAGGACATATTGCTGAAGAGGATAATGAATTGGATATGAAGTATTTGACGATTCTTAGTAGTTTATTGTTGTTGCTTTTTCTGCTATTGCAGATGAATTCATTAAGAATATTCCAAGACTGGAAATTAAAGTTCTACATTAAAGCTGAGAAAGATAATGAATTTAACATTACGGTATTGACTATCCATATGTGAACTAGCCGTTGAAAATGACTTTGGTAATAACTACGAACCTGTAACGAGGCGATGATTGCAGGGATGATGGAAAAATTATTGATTAATCCAGGAAATGATTGTCGTTGATAGTGCGTCATGCAATTAAACGTTATTTAACACATTGCTGGCATTTAGATAATTTGATTAATTTTTTTCATTCTTCAAAGGATGGTCAGTTACTGTGAAGATGAAAAAAGAGTAAATTCGGTTGATATCTGATGACTGCGCCTAAGATGACCTGTTAACCAATAACTCCCACAATCTTACCGCCAAGTACTAATTGTTTTACTCTCAATGTATGATAAAACGAAAGAATTTTACGGTTTTTGTCACTTCATTTAAAACTTATTTATTTCCTTACTTGTTGCATCAGAGGAAAACGTCTGGGGTTGGTGAATGGTAAGATAGCACTCTCGGATATTGAGGACACATTCACGATTCACGATATTAAGAGATATTACTTGGGAGGTTCGTTACAAGTTAGAAACAATCTGAAAGAGGATTCACATACATTGAGACAAACGTACAATATAATGTACAGAATGATGTTCGGGATGTCGAAGAATATGGGTTTGAAAATCTGGCAGAACAATTAAGTGGAAGTACAAGCAATGAAGCCATTGAACTCTCAGATTATTTGTCAGACACGTCGAAGACCCACCGTATAAAATTTTCGTAAAAAGTTGAAATTTGTGAAGAGTGTAAATAAGTTAATTGTGCAAACGTTAAAATTTAAAAACATCAATCAGGTATCGTGAAAGTAAAGCAATTAATATTTGAACGGCGATGCACACTTTGTAATACTAGGAGATGACATCTGTATCTCAATATCTGATTATTTTGTTGGCGAGCGCGTCAATTACGATGGTCATTGACCTCCGCTTGTGCGGTTCCCCCCTCTCACTTCAGGTTTCTCCAAATGCGAGATACTGCCAAGTAGGGACAAACCATGCTTCTGCCTGGCCGTCCTACATGTGTGGCAGTTGTATGCATGAAAGTATACGTATACGTGCACGTGTAAGGGAAGAGGAGAGGCAAAGATTTAGTAACAGCAAGAGTAACCTGCCGCTAAAAATCTCCTCCAAACTATAAGCGAGGAATAATAAGTTGTTTATAAGGATAACGTTTTGGTCCAGTGACTTCAGACGTTGTACCGCAGCGGTGTCTCGACCGGTGACCATGCGTCTTAGTTCACGCCTTAATTAACACTTTAATTGAGCGATTGGGCCCCCCGGGATTTGCACACACGCTCGCCCGTCGTTTGACAATGCAAATGCGACGGCGCGAAATAGAGGCGACCTGGGCCCGGTTTTTTCGCTGGCGGGGGCGGCGGCGGGGGCGGCGGCCGCCGAGCGTTTCTGATTAATGCAAACCTTTTAGGCGAAATTACAGTGCTCCGCGTGTTTTGTGTAATTTTAAGCGCTTTCAATTAACCTGCTTTCCGCGGCGCCGGCGGCGAGGGCGGAGGTGGCGGCGGAGACGGCGGCGGGGGCGGCGGCGGCGGCGGAGGAGGGGTGGCGATGGTGGGGGAAGCGGTGAAGGCGATGCCGAGGGGGGGGGGCGGGGTGACGTCGGCAGTGGCTGCGCCGTTCCCACAGGTGTCTACGAGTGGACCTCTTTTAATCATTTTTCCCGTTCGTGTCCCTTGAGAGCGAAGGCTATTAGTAAAATGAACATACAGGTCGTGTTGGGGCATCGAACCGAAACCACACACTGGAAAACCGAAGCGCAAATAAAATACGTTACGTTCAGTGGAAGTGGAAAAAAAGATAGTAGATACATTTCTGAATAAAATATGTGACTTACACTTCGTTTTAAACAGAGTGACACTTCAAGGTCACGAGTTCGACGGAGAGGGGGCCATCCAATTGAGAGCTTCGTTACGACTGACATTTTTGGTATTTGAGGTCCCCATTGGATGACAAAGATACCCTCTCCTTTCAATTCGTGCCCTTTAAGTTCCACTCTCTGAGTATAGTTGAAATGAATTTATATATTGCATTCATTTACGTGGCGAGACTCGGGCCATCAGGTCCGCTCTTCCGTCTGAGTAGGCAAATTTCGCTACGCGCTTTTCACCAACTATCAGAGAAAGGTGGTATTTCTTCGGCGACGAAACAGACGATTTGAATTTAGCTCAGAGGCTTAATTTGGGCTTAAGAATCTTTTACCTGCAGTAAATTCACTAACATGGGCAGCCGGCTTTACTTCCCTCCGAAGGAAGGAGTACGAATAATTTTTTCGCCATTAAAAATGTTAATGATCTTGCGATTATTCCAGAGACTACCTCCTCCGTCGTCGTAATTCTCTCCGACCAATCCAAGCGATTACATTCCTGAGACAAAGGGCCACAGATCTCGCTCGATCCTGCCTTCCACTCCTCGATCCTGAGGCCACCCCCATATTTGGAGTCAAAAGGTGGACTGATACCCCATTCTCACAGGGCTCATATTTCTGCATGTAGGAAGTCTCCGACCGGCGTTGGAATGCGATGAAGCATCAACTAAGTGACCACGTTAAAAAAATGTGCACTAATGAATGAAAAAAGGAAGGTCCTTGTGTTCTTCGTTTGTCAGAATGTATATATTCCGATCATCAATTTGCGTAAGAAATGTATTTAAATACGTGTATTAAGCTTGAAGTTGAAGTAGTTATATGAACTTGTATTTCTAAAAACTATAATTCATCATCATTCTACATGTAATGAGAACTTGAATTTGTTTCCACATATGCTTTGAAGAGGATCACTATTGTAGCATGCAACACATCTTCATAGATTGTGGAAACACAATGTTTCAAAGTCATCACAGTGAGGTTGAAAATATTTGATTTTATTTGATTTATTTAGTCAAACAGTAAAAACTGTATGTGACGTATAGGGAAGATGGTTTTTTTGAGTTCCAGTATCTCTTCCCCGCAGTTTAACTATAAATAGTAGAAAGATGAATAAATGTTTTAAAAAACAACGCAGGAAACAAATAAATTTAATAAATTAAAAAGCATTTGAAAACTGGACATTTTGTTCTCGAGTTACTGAATACTTATTTACAATCACCGAACTGCAGATGAGATTTTTCTGCATTGCTAACAAAATAGAAACTCACCCTCAGCTCTACTCCTACCACTACAAGCAAAAGAAAGTTCACCAAAACGTGTGTATAGTGAAGTTACATTTATGTCCATTTGCAAAACAAGGGGCCATCTAAGCATATTCTCAATGTATCAGGGAAACTAAACATAAACCTGATCGAGATGGATACGATCATAGAAACAGATATGTCATGTAAGGTTTGTCAGACGAGTTATAACTGAAGAAAAGTAGAAACAGAAGATAAGTATTAACGTTGTACCCGATTTTAGTTTCATCTGTGTTCAGTGCATTTACCTGATCTATCAGTCATTTATATATCTAATCAAGCACGCCATACATCGTTCGTTTAGCCTGCCCGACAACATCTTCCTGATTCGTCCGTTGACCTTATCCAGCTGTGACGTTTCCTCTTTAATGAGTGTTTGACTAACGAGTTTTGTACTTTCGAACGGAATCAGGAAATATATTAATTTGAAGCAATACCTAGGATTGGAGGAAAGACTAAATAAATAAATAATTTTGTATTTGTTTTCAGCCTGCGTTATTCTGCACATTATAATTGTGAAGGTTTTGTAAGAATTCAGTGTCAGGTAAAATAAAGATTATTACTTTGAATATTATTCCCATAATCAGAAGAAAATTAAAAATTTGAACATAATCGTAGATTTTGATATAAAAAGTGTATCTGATATTATGCCTTTTTAATTTTTATTTCATTTGATTTCTATACTTGCATATTTTATTTGATTTTTGCCTTAGAGATAATCCACATTCATTTTCAAGTGTACCTTCATGAACAACATTTTACATTACACACATTATATGGCCGATGAATTCAAAAAGAATGTAACATCGGATAGATACAAAATTAATACCAATGTAGTAATACCATATATGTGAATTATAATAAGCGTTTTATTTAAGTTAGTTATTAATATATTAGAGCTCAAAAGTAAGTTTTCCGTAAGAGCGACGTACAGAACTATTATTTTAGAGCGACCTATTGTTGTAGATTAATGACATTGTACAAATGTTCCTGGTTTAAGAATCTACCGCCATACCATGGTAAATATCATGGTCGGATTATGGTTGATAACTCCAGTCGACTCTGTAACAGTTGACTTCTAACTATATTTCATTTATTATTTAACATTAGGGTTAGACATCATAAAATCTAAGCGATATAACAAGGATGTCCAGAAATATCTGAGAAAATCTATGAGCATTTACCTACATTCATTAATGAATATTGTGACACGTTTCGAAACAAATTTCACTGAAATAATTGGCTTTCGACTTGAAAAATCTATGCCTAAAAGACGGTTGAATACAATATATTTCTTTTCCTTCAAACAGCATTCCTTTTGCTAAAGTTGCAAAAAGTCTTCTCAGGCCTAGGCCTAAATAATTTCTTGGCGTTCGGTTCACTTTTATGAGCGATAAACAAGTCTCACAAAAATATATATTTTATAAATGGATGTTATTTTGATTGGGCCGACAGCAACCGCAGCAGCAGTTATGACAGCAGCTTTTCGGTATATATGCGGCTTCTATTCTGACAAAAGGCATGATTATTTTCTCCAGTGATTGTGATGGGAATCACGTGAGCATACTCTTCTCATTTAATCAGGTAATCCTTCACTTCATCATTACCCAAGGAAGTTAAGTACCACTTGCTGTACTTAGTAATCTTCCTGTTACAGCAAAAGCATTAAAAATGTGTGCATCTAACGACCTATTTACAAGAATATGCAAAATTCGTCGCATACAATAATTTATCAGCTCAGAATAATTTCAATATGCAAATACTTTCTACCGCAAAGGCTGAAAAGCAGCCCTGCAACTCCCTCCGACCAGTTGTTCGCTTCGGCGGCGGGGCTTGAAGCCTTGCTGTTTCCTTGTGCTGACGCAGCGTCGAAAGCAAGAGCGCCGGCGCCTTTTCGCCGCCAGAGGGAAGCATCTGCCTGACGATGCGGGCGGCGGCGGCGGCGGCGGCGGCGTGTCAGCGCCACGCTGCTCGCGCACGACGCGGCTCCCAGCACGCCCCTTCCCCTCCCCCCGCTCCACTCCCCACTTCTCCCCCGCCCCTGCCGCGGCGCCCGTCACGCCCCGGCGCCGCCACGCGGCTCGCGAAGAAGATGCGCGGCGCGGACTCGCTGACCCACTTTCGAGCCCCGCGCACGCCGCCGCCGCCGCCGCCGCGGGCGGGGAATCCCTCTTACGCAATCGGCGCGGGCGGCGCGGCGGGGCGACGGAAAGGGGCGGGGCGCGCGTGTGACGGGGCGTTGCGGGACAGGGCGAGGTGGGACGCGGAGTGGCGGGACGGGACGTACAGGGGCAGGATGAGGTTGGCCAGGACGAGTTGGGCCAGGACGATGGGGAGCGGGGCATGGCGGGACGAGATATGGTGGGACTGGGTGTGGTGGGACTGAGTGTGGTGGGACGGGTATGGCGAGACGAGACGATGCGGGACGTGGCGGGATGAGATGGGATGAGATGGGATGAGATGGGATGAGATGGGATGAGATGGGATGAGATGGGATGGGATGGGATGGGAAGGGATGGGAAGGGATGGGAAGGGATGGGAAGGGATGGGAAGGGATGGGAAGGGATGGGAAGGGATGGGAAGGGATGGGAAGGGATGGGAAGGGATGGGAAGGGATGGGAAGGGGTGGGACGGGACGGGACGGGGTGGGACGGGGTGGGACGGGACGGGACGGGGCGTGGCGTGGCGTGGCGTGGTGTAGCAGGGACGGATATGACGAGACGGAGTGGCATGCAGTTCGGTGCGCATTTTAATTTGTATATAAAGGATACACCAAAGAAAATGAGCCAGCTCTTAAATAGACATTGGGACTAGTGTTATAAGTAGTACGTTATAACTTCATATTTTCGTCACATAATCAAAACTCGCATAAAGATCACTATGATAAGCATTACTGAAAGAAAAATTAGCCACAAATCATGAAATGCTCATATATGAAAATGCACGTTTGAACAATTCTACTTTTCTTTTCAAAACCGCATTACAACAATATTTCTGTAAAACAATATTCCCAGGTTACTGTTAATTATTTACATTGAAAGTAAAAGTAAAAATTCTTCTTATATCTAATAAAAGTTGACTATCAATAAGATAATAGTGAAAGTAGTATGTTGTGAATTGCAGTGCGCAAAGTCAACTGGTAAATGTCATTATTGTTATTTTTGAAAGGCTATCAAACCTGTATTCGAGTTAATAAACTGGTAGTGTACACAATGGCAGAGACTTTCCTGTGTTAGTTTACTATTTCTTTTGATCTGGGCAAGCTATTCTGACTGACCAAATACTCTTGCCAGCTGACATCTATCGTCGCCCAAAGTACATTAAAAATATTCTCAATTTTTTGGTTTGGTAATTGTAGAAAGAAAATATTATATTTAGAATATTAAAGAAGAGTAAAGTCACGACTTAAATGGCAATTTTCAATGAAATATTTGGAGATGTTAAATGCCGTTCAAGCGCTCCTGTAAATTCGAAATTTGAAGCTCTTTATCCCAGAAAATTTTTGAGTTTCCGAAAAACTTCATTTAAAGTTATTTGAAGCACTTTAACTCGCAATTGCAATGGAGTTTACAATTTCCTGGAAATGTGCATATAAACGATGTGAGAGATTCAAAAAATACATTTGTGTAATTTTTGAAAAAAGAAAAAAATTCCCGAAATTATTCGTATTAAAGAGTGCAATTAGCACTATCTGTTCGAAAAGTTTGAAGAAAGAAATTGGAGCTGTTTGTGAGGAAATGGCGATTTAGTGTTTCTGAAAATGCGAAATTTTGAGCTAGTTTTCACAGAAAACTGTTGAGTATTCGAGGAACTTTATACGGCATTATTCAAAGAACATGTACTCGTAAATACAATAGTGTGCAAATTGGCGCAAATATAAATAATAACAACGTACAAACAAGTCAAAAAAATTAAATTTTTGTAAATTTTGAAAAAAAGAAAGAATATATCAATATGACATTTTTTTCATCTCATTGAGTGTATGTAGCACCATACGGTTTATAGATTGGTTTTTGTAGTTTTTAAAATTGCATATATTTCCAATAATGCTGCTCGAAAGTGACTAAAATTTTGAATGTACATGACGTTAATGAAAGAAAAAATTATGGAGAGCAAATTTAATTTAAAGGAAAATCTCTATCTTCAATTTTGTAGCTGTAGAAACTTGCCGAAAAAAAAATCAGTTTCGCAATTATCGAATATTTAGAGTCATTAGTGAAAATCTTACCTTTTCCACCTTTATAAGTGTATTTCACTCTATACTTACCAGAAATATAAAGAAAAAAGTACCATTTTTGAGGAAACTTTGAAAATGTTCGTGAGACATCATGTTAAGTACTCCCAAAAATCAATGAATGTTTTTCAAAATCACAGAGCTTCGACTCAAGCCACATCGACAGGGGTTTATACAGCTTGGAACAAATTGTACGCCTAGTTTAGGCGATGAAACTTCTAGTGCGCCTAGTATAAGCGTAAAATTAAATACTTTTACCGGATGGGCGTGTTTCCGACAATCAATTATTTGATTTTAAGGACTCACAAAACATGGATTCTGACTACACCACGTATTAGATAATTTTTTTCTTAATTTGGCAACTGGATTTATTTACTTTTTCGTTGCCACGGCCCGGCAATGAATTTTTTCTGCCAAAAATCCGCCGTTTTTCGCGCAGCATTACATAACTTTCCCTGTAGTACGTATATTACTCCGTATATACGTATGTATATGGTAAAAACTACATCTATGGTACGATTTCACGTATATTCTACACGCAACAAATACACAGTACGTAGTTATGGTCAACAATTATAATCCATAATCTCATATTTCGTGCTCTTCGCTTCGGTGGGATCTGTCAGTAACTATTACTCTTCTATCAACAACATTTCTGATCATTCATCTTTACTTTTCTCTTCAATCAGAAATGAATCTTAAGTCTTCTGTTCAATGAAAATCCAAAACTTTTTGTTTTTTGGTGCCTAATACCTAATATTGATCTCTTCTTTTCTTAGTTTAGTCTTCCTCGTATTATTTTACTTGTCAAAGATCTGATAAAATATGAATGTAAAAAATATAAAATATATTTCTTGATGCTTCTCCTCCAAAACATAATGTCTTGAATAACATGTAGCATAAACCTTGGACATCGATAATATGTATTTTTATTGGAAGTATACGTACTATGGTATTTGGTACAGGAGATAACTATAATACTTGATATTTTTACCGTGATATTGTGAACTGGAAAGATATGTAGATACGCTCCCATTCAAAACAATGATGATTTTCAAAGTAAATGGTTTTCGCAGACGCACTGGTCCACTCGCTATGATTTGAATCGTGACTCGGGGGACTGAATGTGGTGGGTCAGGACGATGTGGGTCGGGACGATTTCTTTACTGGTTGAGCAAAGTTCAGGTCTAGTGTTGCTTGTCAATATTTCATCCGAAAGGGATATCAATAACGATTTTTTATTATGGCGATTACGACAAAACGACAGATCTTGGAGAACCCAGTCTAGTATTTCAAGTGTCGTTGACTGCCTTCAGGTCGTGAACTCAAAACGTCGCCACATTTTCGGTCCATTTTCCAGTGGGTCCTTCTCCACCCGTGGGTATTGCGAGGCGTTTGAGCGCGAGGCGGTGTGGGAGCAGCGCTCGTTAGCATTGCAGGGGCCGCGTGGGCGCGTGGCGGCGTGCTGCGGCGAGCGCGTGCCAGCGGGGCGTGACGCGCTTCGCACGCCTCCACGCAACGGGCGCTTCGCTGGGCGGCTTCCAGCAGCGACGCCCACGCCTCCGCCTGCACTCCGCGGTTTGTTTCCACCCCGACGCCTACTCCCCTCCCGCGGATTGCGTCCTCACGTCACCACTCAGCCACCGCCATCCCTCGCTTCGCCACCGAACTTTGCACCCCTTCACCCCCACGCCGTACACCTTGCCTCGCTCCCCGATGCCTCGCTCCCTTGCTACATTGCCCACCTCATCCCCTGTTACATTCCCCGCCTCGTCGGCCCCGCCTCGTCGGCCCCGCCTCGTCGGCCCCGCCTCGTCGGCCCCGCCTCGTCGGCCCCGCCTCGTCGGCCCCGCCTCGTCGGCCCCGCCACGTTACATGCCAGGTCCCCCAACCCACAAACCGTCCTGCCCTCCGCACCACAATTCAAACCCCCGCCTTAGTGATTGTCTCCATTCATCGCTGCACCGTTCCCATTTCCAGCTCTCAACTCCCACCTTCCCAAACCTGCCGTGTACTGCTTCTCCCCTCTCTGTCTCAACTGCTTCCCTCCCTGCCTCGGTCATGCTCGTGCATGATGAGGCACCCGCTGATGAGTCTCTATGCAAAACAGAAAGCGCGTTGCTATAACATCTGAGAGCGTGGGTTTTCTCACACACACACACACACGCTGTTAAACTTCTCAGAGGGAGAACGCTCTTTGCATAATTGAATACCTTGTGTACTGTGTACTCCACTTGCGTCTACACGTGTAGATGGAGATTCTGATAGTAACGATGAAGGTCCTAATGTATGAGTGCAACACTGCTAATTCTGTTAGGTATAAGTGTTAGGGATTTAAACGTTTATAATTAATTCTAGAATAAGCCAGATTAAGACATTTGCATATTTTGACATTTGTGCATACCAAATCGGAATGAATGACCTTCAATGCTTTCTCATTTACAGTTGAAATATTTTTGTAATAAGTACTTTAGTAGTAAAAGACTTTTATGAATCATTTATATCATCTGAACGCATAAGCATTTTCAAAATTATGGTCTTTATTTGCGTTGAGAAATATCAACAATACTTGCTTGGGCAACTCTGTTCTTTTTTTGTATCAGTATATGTCTATGAATTTGTAACGACAGAATGTTTAACTCCTTGCCCGCTACTCAACTTCGTCGCTGATTCGTTCGGTATTATATTGAAGAAGAACGGGGTTTGACTTAGACACAATGTGGTGGCAACGGGCTATGGCGGAACAATAGCAGAAAATACGCCATATATTTCGATTGCTGAATTTCTGAAAGGAAAGGTAATTTTTAAATCTTCCATTATCCTTTTTCAATGCTTTTTTGGCCATCTGGAAAGTGTTCTAGTTGTCTTCCGGGCCGCTGCCGGGGGCCGCTGGGAACCAGGCAGGAGTGCCTTGACGTCGGTGCTTCGGAGACCCTGGAGTCGCGGAGAAGGTTGAAGGCGCCTGTCGGGGGCAGTGCAGACGTGAAGTGCGATTGGTTCGGGGTCGGGCGAAGAGGGCATCGCGGAGCGGGCCGGTGTGAGGGGGAAGACGAGGGGTGATGCGCGGGCGGTGAGGGGGCGGAGTGGGGGTTATTGAAAGCGACGCGTGATCTGCCAGAGGCAACGTCTGGAACGGCCATTGAGATTGGCAGTGTGATTGGAGATTAGTGATAGATGTGGGAGCGTGGGGATATGGAAGGTTGGGGTGAATGAGTGCTGTCGGCGTGAATAGAGAATGGCGCGGAAACAGATCGGTGACGTGGACGAAGTGTGATGCGAACAAAACGTAACGTGAGCGAAGCGGAATATGGACGAAGGGCGACGACGCGGACGAAGGGCGACGACGCCGGACGAAGGGCGACGACGCCGGACGAAGGGCGACGACGCCGGACGAAGGGCGACGACGCCGGACGAAGGGCGACGACGCCGGACGAAGGGCGACGACGCCGGACGAAGGGGGCCATGGACGGCCGTGGTTGAAGGGTACGGTGCGGCGCGGGGGCGGCAGGCAGCGCAGCGTGGGAGACAGCGCGGGGGTGGAGTGGGTCGCGCGAGAGGATCTTGTGGATCTCCGGTGGTTACGTAAGGCAGCGCCTCTGCGGGGCAGCGCCGCTCGCGATTACATGACGGAAGTCACGGCTCCGCGCGCCGGTCGTTAATCTCGCCCAGTCCCCGCGCCTCTGCCCTGGACGGCGGGGGCGGGACGAGGGCGCCGAGGCGGGCACGCTGCCGTTGCCGCTGGAGGCATCAAGAGGATCTGTGGAGGTTTCGGGAAGCGGCGTGGAAGGCGACATTTGAAATGCTCATTAGTGGCGGCTGGTCCGCAATACGGATGCGACATTGATGTTGTTTTCAAAACATCGATGTTTTTTAGAAACAGCGAGATTTTAAACATCGATGTATTACCGACGATGATTTGTGATCGATGTGCTTTTTGTTTTCCGATGTTCAGTTTCTGAATGGAAAATTCACATGATCACATTATTGTAAAAGTTAAAATATGATAATAACTGATATTACTGGTGGGTCACGTGCTGGAACCAAAGAAACAATTTTGTACTACCTCTTCGACCAAACTCTCTCGCCCGAGATGACCTCACTGCCTTTGTATTTCCTCTTTCATGTTCATTTTGCTCTTTGAGATCTCAACAAGTACGATGTGGGCGTAGGGTTTGCCCCCTTCTCGTTCTACGGCGAATTGATAAACATGAACATTTAATGCACTCAAATTTAATGTTAGAGTTTACTAGACCAGTGTAAAACATCGATGTTGTAAAACATGGATGGTTTTTAGTCAATGTATTTTGAACATCGATGTTTTGTTATTGATGGCGCATCACTAGTCCGCAAGTGATGCAGCACACTTGCCAGTATCTTGGATAAATATGACGATTGTTTCAAAATATCGGATTTTTTATTTAACCCGCCGAACAAAAGACTGGTGAAGTGCATAATAAAGTGCTCTATCGACCAGTTTCATATTAAAAACGATGTAAATGTAAACTGATGGCGCTGATAGTCACTGTAATTGAATGGGTAAAATCGTGCCTGAACGTGTAAAACAATTTTTAGGTGTTTTAATTTTATATTTTTACTTAATTAAAATCGCTATTTGACTGCTATGGTTATTGGCTGTAACTCTTGAATATTATCTATGAACTGTGTATTGTGAATGTACAAGCAACAAATCAATGCTCTGTTTGTTATAACGTACGTACTATTTTACGAATTGATAATATATAACACATAATATCACAACAAATCTGGTGATCAGAGTATTGAGTAGTGAAGATAATTTATCACGTGTCCAAGAGATTCTCGGTTTCTGAGAGCTTCGATGTAGTCTGTGGAATGATAAATAATTTGTTTTTTTTTAAGTGCATTTTAACTATTCAGCCCAAAACTTTTAAATGTGCATCTTAAAGTAATATCAAAAATAACGTTTGTCATAGTATTTCTAATTCAGGTCACTGGACATTCAGGCCCTTCTTGTGCCATTTAGAGATTTAGTTAACACATTTGTTCCTTTTGAATGTTTTAGTTGATGGGATAGGAATGTGAGTTTTAAGAAATTATTGCTGTTGGGTTACTGCTTCACGTGGGAATTTAGTTTCAATGCTTTGATTTATGTATTTTATACATATTTACATGAGAAATTGATACAACGAAAGATTGTGGAAGACCGTTGTACGAGTATTTATGTTGTAGGTGAGAGTCAATTGTATAGATTTCTAGATCTTTATATAACAGACATTTTTTCACAAATCAGGAAGCGTTAGACCTTTTTTTAAGTACCTTCTTTGGATGTTTTGGAGAATTTTGATGGACGAAATGTGCTATGCGAGGGTTGGGCGAATTATGGTTTTATAAAACAGAAGTACATTTGTCAATTTTAGTGTAGAATTTCTTATTTAGCTGACGGTAAAGATGTATGAGTGTTCCTTTGGCTATTTTTTCAGCTTGATTGACATATTTCCGTGCTAATTAAGCGACAATCGAGGTAAATACCGAGATTGACACTTGACAGGTTGTGTGTGAGATTTCCAAGGCATGAAAGTATTATTTAGATTAATTGTTTCTGAAAGAGAGAGTCAGCGATGAGTGAAAATAAGCTTGGCTTTTCGGAATTTGGCACTGAGCGTTTCTTTAGGTAATACAATCCTAATAAGGCCCTTGTAAGACTTCTAAATATTTTAGATTATTTACTACCGACGCATACGATGATATCACAGTTGTGTTTTGATGCTTCCGGTGTGGGTAGCGAAGGTTGCTTAAACAACGAAGTAGCTACTAAAATTTATCCTGAAGATGGCGGAGATTGACCCGACAAATAGAAATTTCCAAAGTTTCTCTAAAGTGTTACTTTTACCACTGGAGGTACAGCAGAAACGTTTTAGGGAGATGGTGGTTAAGGCGGCCAGGGCAGCTGGACGGATAAAACAAGTGTGAGAAATGTTGTGGGCGGAGGTGAACCAATGGGCAGAGAAAGACAAATGATGGGGCGGGGATGATAAACTGAAACGGGAACGTGGATGAACAACAGTGGCGTGGGCGATGACAGCTTCTAGAGAGGTGTGAGTAACAATGAATGCACGTAGATACAAATTAATTTTTAATTCGACTACCGTTCAGTAACCAATTTTCCGTTCAGTAACCTTATAAATACCTAAGTACTACTTTCGACAAATTTCACTTCGACTTGCGTTCTTATTTGAATTGCATATATCTTTAGCTTATATTCTTGTTTTTGTTTTATTTCATTCATTTAGTGTGATAACAAAGTGAACAATAAAACATCTTAATTTGCTTACTATGTGTTCCGTAGTTTGAAACAAAAAGAAGCAGATTGCCAAGGTTGCAATGTTATCTCAGCTATAGTCAATGTTTCAAACCCTTTAATTGTACTGTAATCATGAAAACAAATAAGGTGCTCCTATATTATTTTTATCGTACTAATCTCCGTTAAATACAGCTTTCAACCAACATCCATCCTACATAAATACATACAAGAGAATGTGCCAATCTCTAGTTTTGAAGGTTAACAAAAGTTGCTTAATTAGATTATTGTATGCCTCGAAAGCAAAGAAAAGGAAGAAAATATTGCTTAAACACTCGGTGCTACAAAAACATGCGCAGTTATGATTTTTCTCTTATAAGTTTACCTGGCTCGATCATATTTTAAAAGAAGACTAGCATGTGAAGAATGTGTTCGTTAAAGAAAATTAACTGATTTTTTACTAAACTAAGTTTTATTTGAAACAAAGATAGGTTGGCAAAAAGTAGGTTGGCACCACGTGCCATTACTAATATATACCGTCCATTGTCTTGGAACGAAAGACTCGGCAATCATATCATTTTATCAAGTCATTTGCAGAAGACGAGTACTAGAACTCTAATTTCTTATTGTGAGTCAGCAGCTAATAAACACCTGCAATGACCAAAATGAATGTAGTACTAAGAGAAGGAAAGAGAACGTTAATAAAAAAATATTGAGCAAGTCTATTAGGTCTGTGAGGCGTTTAAATAGTATTTAACATCTCGAGAGTTAAATTTCATTTATTTGTCGATATTCACTGATATTAGAAGTTGATAATATATGCATGTAGGATATATACAGTAGATGTGAAGGGTTTTGGTATAGATAGTACTATGATACATTAGAAAAATTAGAAGATAAGTGTTGATGCGCGTTTCCTCACACAGAGTAAAGAATACGTTTTCTTAGTACAGTCTCACTTCTTACATAGGCATCATAATACTTTCCCAAAATAAAATAATCGCCGAGGAGACTAAGTAGAATCATCACAATTTCTTATTAAATCATAAAAATTTCCTTCTGTAGGTTTCCTTTTCCAATTTACATAATTTAAATTCGTCAACGTCAATATTGTAGAATGGTGTGGGCGTAAATGAAGCATATACCTTCTCATAGGGTTCCTGACAGGCACGGCTTCTTCAGAAAAGGACATCAGACTCTAGAGGAAAGCGATCTCCAACAACCCCGCATCAATTCGCTTTTAGGCCGAACCCTTCATAGAGGACTATTTGATTTTGTATGTTGGTTCACAATAGAAGACACAAACTTAATAATAATAATAATAATAATAATAATAATAATAATAATAATAATAATAAATATTATCAACATATCGGCATACAACCGATAGTCATGTCCACCATAGTATTAATGCCTAAACACATACTGCTTGCAATCTACGTGTTGGAATTATCATTTTCATGCGTTGAACAAATGTAAAAAGCTGTAATACTGGACAGCCGCAGAACAGTAAGACAAATCAAGGGATGTACTGCTGATTGGGACATGATTGAAATTGTCTAGAGCAATATTTCGTCGTGTCTGCGATATCGACAGAGCCTAGACTAGCAATGGTTGGATGAATGCTACTATACATAGTCCAGACAGTGAAAAATTAGGATAATAATAATAATAATAATATAATAACCATAATAATAAAAATATAATAACTATAATAATAAAAATATAATAACTATAATAATAAAAATATAATAACTATAATAATAAAAATATAATAACTATAATAATATCTTGATTTTGGCGAGGTACAAACCATAATGCCTACTCTTCCGTCCGACCACTTGAATGAATTTATATTTTCAAAAATTAGGGGGAGAAGGAGCAGCGAAGATGCTCCCTTCTGTACTACGTGGAACGCAATGGAGTACTCCTGCCTATCAGACGTAGGTGCAGTAGGGTGATGGAGCGAGGCACGCATCGCAGCGGAGAGGGCGGTGCCTGCGGCTGTGTGAGACGGCGGAGGAGCGGAGTGGCCGGCGGGGCTGCCCCTATTGATGCGCGGTGGGCGGGCGGGCGGGCGGGCGGGCGGGCGGGCGGACGGGCGGGGAGCGCGCCCGAGGTCCGCATTCCGCCTGCGCAGCGCAGCCGCTCAGCTGCCCGGCCGCTCTCTCGCCGCCGCCGCAAGGACGCCGGGCGCACGACCGCAGCCGCCTCCAGCCCCGCCGCCCCCAACCCCGCCCCCAGCTCCGACGCCCATCTCCCGCAGCCTCGCCGCCCGCCGCCCGCCGCCCGCCGCCCGCCGCCCGCCGCGCCATCACCGGCAGCGGCTCTTCTGCCGTCGCCACTCCCGAGCACAACGCTGCCCTGAGAAGCAGGCCTCGTGACCCGCTGGCTTTGCCCCTCCCCGCCCCCGATCGCCATCTCTGCCCTCACCTCTACCATCGCCCCCGTTCCCACCTCCGCACATCTCTGCCTTCACCTCTTCTACCGCCCCCACCCATCACCTTTGCCTTCACCTTAGCCATCGCCCCGTCCCCACACTGCCCTCGTCTCCGTCTCCGCCTTTCTGTATCCAATCCCTTTCCATTGTTCCCTCTCCGGCAAACGTGTTTCAGGGAATCAGCTGATGACACTGCTCTGCCTCTGACCGGGAGGTCCTAGGTTCCACTCACGACGGCGTTGTGGATGGATTTTCAATAGTAGCGAGATTGAAATCAGCCGCTGTCTGCAGAATTCTAGCTCTGATCGGGAGTTTTCCTGATTTCGACGACCAGACCAATGTCTGAGGAGTACCCTTACAATCGGGGCCATGATCGTCCCATTGTCTTCTCGGGCCTATCCTCACCTCGTACTCACACATACAATTACATGCAATGCATTACCACACATGTCACGAGACCTGTCGGGAGCTGTCCCGGCTAGAGCGGTGCGACGCTGGCGGGATGTACCTGGATGGGGAAAACGCGGCGGTCCCACGCAAGCCGACATAGGTCGACGTCTAATCACCGCCATCCCCCGCGATAAAAAGTAGGCATTACACTTATGAGACTAATGACCTTGCCAGGTGACACGCCTAATCATCATCACTAATGAATCAATCCGTTGTTCCCTTTTGGTTACTTTTTCTTTTTTCTATTTTTTTCTTTTTCCTATTTCTGTATTTTGGTTTTTTGTTGCTTTATGCCGTATTTCATCATTTCTGACTTATTTCATTGATCTTGGTCTTTCCTTCTCGTAATCGATTGGAGCACTTCTGATTTGCGCGATTTGCACTCTTTTCAATTCAACCTGTGTCCTAGCAATTTTGCCTGTTGCTTTTATGCTCAACTACACCTCTCTCTCCGGCTTAGGGCATCAATTATTTGTCACTGCAGTGTCTCTGATCGGGATGTCCTAAGGTTCGAGTCCTGGCGGTGGAAGGATTTTCGACCCTAGCTGGGTGGCCAGGTTGAATTCAGCTGGAAGAAAATCCTAGCGGTTGGCTGCTTTCGTCGGTAGTTTTCCCTGGTCACTCCAATCAACACAGGGCGAGTGCTGGAGCAGTACCCTAAGAAACGGGTCACGGACAGCGAACGATCTTTCCTTCTCCTTCTTTGTCATATTCTCACCCCTTACTTTCACACACTTCCACTTACATGCACTACTCTACCACTCATATCGGCAGACCAGTAGGAAACTTAGAATGTGTCCCGGCGGTGACGGTGCCCCACTGGAGGACCTTGTTGAGGAAATTCCGCAAACCGATGTGTAGGTCGACTATGAATATCGCCATTCAGCGGGGGAAGACCACCCTACCTCCCTCAATAAAAACATTCACACACTACATGGCTTTAGGGGTTGACGCGTCCGGAGTGACTAGTCAATGAATCGCCTGTAGTGTCTGCTGCTGTTCTTGCATTGCTCTCTACACCTAGCGTCGGCCAATGACTCTTTCGTGACTGCTGTATTATGACACCTAGTTTATATTCTGTTCCCCTCATTTCTGACTGTTTATTTCCCTGTCGAATTCGCCCTGTCGTGCTTAGTTCTTAAGCGTTCCGCTCCACTTTACAACCCTTTTGCGGTTTTTATATAACAAGTTCGTCTTTTGTTGTGATTCGTAAACTGGTTCGTGTCCCTCAAACACTCGGGTGCAGGTATAACGTATTGACCACGAGATCAAGATTTTAAAAAATTAGCTCTTCTACGAAAAAATGCAACTAACAAGAGAAAATAATGTTGGAAATTATCACTTCCTCTTGTTGTATTCGTTCAGTAAACAGGCTTACAGCATTAACTAGTAGATTTAGACTTATTCAATTATTTTTTCAGCAATGAGCGAGGTACACAGTGAATGAATATACACTTTACATTTATAGATCTGCATTTAGCACCAAATGATTTGCAACATTTCTAATAAAAATGTGAAGTCAAATGACAGTGAGAAGAAGTAATGCATCATGTTCAAGAACTTGATGACACTTACTAATACAAATGATTTTCAGAGAACAATTTATCACAGCTGGCGTATAATAATGTTTCTACTAATCCTTCCTGTCTACATGACATGTTTTTGTAGAAGAACTATAAAACTGACACATCAGTTAAATAGCAAACAAATCCAACCGAAAGTCTAACATGAATAGAGAATGCTCGAAGGTGAACTGGATTCTGAAATCAGAACAGACATCTCCCATGCGCAGCTCCCAAGAAAGACTGAGCATTCAACAAGGCTGTCACTGTGAATTCGTGACAGAAAATTCCTCATGGTGTGGACCAAAAGAGTTAGTGTATGTTGACATTGTCAACATGTACATTGTGCTGTACTCTTTGACAATCCTACTCCCTGGGCTACCTGTCGGAATACTTTCGTCTCGTTCTTTTTTTGGTCTCTATATGATATTGGTACATGGAAGTGAAGAGTAACAGGTGAAGGAGAAAGCTAAAATCCACTCACGATGACGAAGATTTGAAAATCTGTTTATGTAACATTGCTATAGGAAATTGATATGATGTTTCTAAAGCCATCGTGATGGCACAAATTAAAAAGCCATTCTCGTTTAGAAGCAGAGAGAATGGTGACGTTGAGCGATAAAACTCTAAATATTATGATTATTTTATAATAATAATAATAATAATAATAATAATAATAATAATAATAATAATAATAATAATATTTATTTTTCTGCTAATGAGCTTTCGCTCGGTGGCAGAGTTTTACAGTACATATACAGAGGTATTAATGTTACATATATATAATATGAAAAGTACAACTAAGTAGAAACTAACAAAGTAAAACTAAGGAGAATGTCTAAGAAGACCTAACATACACAGTTATTTGGCATCACACGCAATTCTCTAGGCGTATCCTGAAGCAACGCACACTGGAGGGAAAAGTCGCCAGTACTGCAGCAGGTAAATTGTTCCAGTCAGTTATTGTCCGGTTGGCAAAAGAGTATTTACCTACGTCCGTTTTTTAATTCCTATATTTGATTTTGTATGGATGATCTCCTCTTCCGAAATATTGAGGGTGCCCTATCCTAGTTCGAATGTCATCTAACGCTTTACATCCAGTGTACGCTTTGAGAAGGTTTACTAGTCTAGCGATCTTTCGACGTTTGCCTAAGGGTTCCCACATCTGAGTTTGATCAATGTTTTTTCCAAGTTTTATTGCTCTATTTTGAATACGGTCTAACAAATTTATCTGCCCAGCCCTATACGGGTCCCAACACGCGGAGCTATATTCCATCACCGGACGCACAAGGGAAGTATACGCTAAGCGCTTTGTGTTCGCGTTTCCTTTCCTCAATATCCGCATTACAAAATGGAGTGATTTCCAAGCTTCGCGCGCAACGTGATTGATGTGGTCGGACCAGTTCAAGTCGCTACGAATAATTACCCCCAGATACTTAAAGCTACTAACTTCAGGCACAAGTTGATTTGCAAGTGTGTATTTTAGTGAAATTTTGCCACGTTTCCTACTGAAGGTTACCGCTTTGCATTTCTTAGGATTAATTTTCATTTCATTTTCTTCCGCCCATTTCATAATTTTATCGAGATCCTTTTGCAAAATCTGCCGATCTCGGGCGTCATGTATTCTCCGGTATCCTTATCCTTTGGAGGATTGCCAAAGAGAGTGTTGAAATCAAATACTTTAATACTACTTGGTCTTTTTTTATTTATTTTATTAATGTTAGATTTTTACAGAGAAGTAATATTGAATTCTGTTAATAATATTTTGTCATTACATCTTGAATACACTTTGGTATTTCTAAAATTTTTAACAGAAATACATACATAGTTTATCAATCGAAGCCGTTTAATTTATTTTTAAAAATTGTTAATTAAAAATGTTTTTATCAATTCATCGGACAGAAGGTGATGTCGAAGAGAATTTCTAAGAAGTGCAATAGTGTTATAATGTTTATATTATTTACTAATTAAAATTTTATAGAAGGCTGTTATTTACTTTCTTTTAATTTACCGTAGCTAGAATGTCGTAATGCTTGGACAATGAACTCTGAAAACCTGCTGGCAATAATGCAATGCCATTATCGCGACGAATGTCACCGAAATACCTCAAAGGCTTCGTAAAAAATCCAGTGTAGGTGAAAGAAAAATAATGCCAGCAATGTACATGCTAATGTGGCGAGTGTGGTACAACGTACACCAATGAATGAGATTTGATTTACCAGACTGGTTCTTGAATATGTTCGAAAAGGCTGACGAGTGTTTGATGATTGACTAGTTGGAGGAGAAGATTAGGAAATAAATGTCTGCAGCTAAACAACCGAGGGCAGGGTTTACTCAGTCGGCGACGATCGTCCCCACTACAATACTGCTCCTTCGAAACAAGAGTTGTTCTCAAGGGACGCGAGTGCGAAAACTGATTCGCACCCGCATTCGCTGAAGAATGATTAATAGCAGTTGGCTGCAACGATTATATTGCCCAAGCAATTTCAAAACATTCAAACCGGAGTAGGTGGGTCAGGTCATACAGGGATCTCACTGCAGCCAGGCCGGTACGGTTCGAGTCCTGAAGGTGGCAGGATTTTCGACAGTAGCTATTTAGCAATTAATTTTTTGAATTTGGAATTTTTGGAATTAATCCGCTGTTGGGAGGAGAATTCTAGCGATCGGCTGCTCTGATCGATAGTTTTCGGTGGTTTCTCCGATCCAAATCTGGTGAATACCGCAACAGTAACAAAAAACACGGACCACGCGCGATCTTTCCTTCCTCTTCCGTGTTCTCTCCTCGCCTCTTGTACACAACTTCCCTTAAATGCACTCCACTACCACACATGTCGGGACACCGGTTTGGATCATATACTTGAGCTTGTCCCGGCTTGGGCGGTGCCCAGCAGGTGGAGGGTATCTGTTTGGAGAAAACCCCGCCAACCGAGTGCCAATTTCCGCGATAAAACATGAAGTACATTTATGGGACTAATGCAACTTGGCAGTTGACACGCCCGAAATCACTAATCAAGCAATAAAAGTGTGTAACACTCGTGGGAAGCCTAAGGTGTTTACAGGCGAGACCATCCGCCCTTTGCGTTGATACTTGTGGCGGAGACTCAACCCCTTAGATGAAGAAGAAAGAACCTTCACATCCCCTTCTCTTCGCGTACGCGATGTTCAGTGTTATTTTCAATTACCAAGCTCTAGATGGCTGGACAAATCAACAACTTCATGAGACCATACCAGAGTGCGACTTGGCTCAGAGGATTTGGCGACTGATTGCTTGATTAGTGATACCGGGCAGTGCTGAGGTTATTAGTCCCATATGTTTAGTGCATGTTTCTTCCGTGGGAGGTGACGGAGATCTTCCCCATTGGGTGGTGAGATCCGACACCGATCTATCTGTCGGTTAGCGGTGTTTTCCACAACCAGGTATCTTCCATCATCTGGGCGTAGCGCAAGACGAAATAAGCTTTAATCTCTTGGCCGATCTTCTGGCATTTGTGCTAGTGTAGTGCATGTGAGTGTAAGTGTGTGTAAGTAGGGAGTGGAGATAGGGCAAGGAAAGGGAAGGAAAGAAAGTGCGCGGACCATGGTCAGTTTCTTAGGGTACTGCTCCAGCATTCGGCTGGAGTTGATCGGAGAAATCACAGAAAACTACCGATCAAAGCAGCCAACCGCTAGAAATGTCCTCCAGTCAGCTGCTGAATTCGACTTAGCTATACAGCTAGTGATGAATATCCTGTCGCCGCCCGCATTCGAACCCTAAAGCCTTCCGATCAGAGACACTGCAACATCATTTGGTGCCCTGAGCCACCTCTCCCGGTAGAAGGCTTGGCGACGCTGCTGCTCGAGCAGTTCCCCTCAAGGAACACGACTGTGAAAGCTGATTAGCTCCCTCATTCGCGTCAGGATGATTGGCAGCGGCGAGAAGGGAATAGTCTGTGACGGTTACATTGTCCTATCAATTTCATAGCCTTGAACAGCTTACCTTTTACAAGATCAAGAACAGCCTAGACCAAACCGCACAACTGTCCCTCGAGAATCGGAATTTCTCAGGCGGTAATGATATAGTTTAGAGGATCCTCCTCCGATACTTTTCGCGCATGCGCAGTCAACTATTTTACTTCCCTTGCACCGTAAGAAGAGAAATAATTTTAATCGTGTGCCGGATAAAGGCGAATTTCCGACAGAAATACTTTTATTGCCACGGCTACGTCCTGATAATGAAAAAGTAATAAGAATGTAATAAAAATAATTAATAAGTCTTCTTCATATATGTTATAAATCATTACCTATAACACGTTATGTACTTAGAATGCATGTTTTGTGGATCATTGATATTGAAAAAATTGATTCACGACAACACGTCTGTCTCTCCGTCCGTCCGTCCGTCTGTTTGTGGTCAACTTTAGTGTCTAAACTCTTCACACGATTTTCCTCAAAATCGATATTCCTCAGTGGATCTAAACAAATACAAAGACCTGCGAGATTCAAAAGAATATTTTCATTTTTGGGGGTACTTTAAATGATATCAAAAAGTTTCTCGAAAATAGGTCAAAATGTTCTAAACTCCAATAGCGCAAAAAACTCTTAAAAGAATGGCACAAGACTGATTTTCATTACACTCTCTGAATTTTCGAAAATTGCTTAAAAAGTTAAAAATATTTTTTAGCGTATTCCTACTTCTACAATATTGAATATAGAGATTTTTCCTTAAGGAACTCTGTTCTTTCAAGACAATTTTGAAATAAGGTCAAATACAATTTTTCGAAAATAATTTTTTTTTGCGTAATGTAAATGATTATTTTGAATGACATATAGGCAATTTTCAAACTATTTACGGCTCAAGTTCTTTTCTTTAAATTTTGTCGTCTTATGTATCAAAAAATCAGTGCTGCTACCATTTCCGGCGAAGTCTCTGAATTTTCGAATATGGCAAACATCAGTATAAAAGTAAAATATTGAAAAAAAAAGTTTTTCTTAAAGAAAATTCGTTCTAAATTTGTTCTTAATTTGTTCTTTAAAAAATGTCATGTACAATTATTAGACAACGCGAGTAGTTTTCCCGCAATTGCTTCTTGAAGTTAGTGCAAATTTTAAAAAAAATATCAAAAACCGCTCCAAATGTTTTCTTCAATTTGTTTCACGCACTGAACAAGGGAAGCTTAAAAGAATGGCACACAAATAATTTTTGTTGGAACTCTCTGACTTTTCGAAAATTTCAGAAGTTAAAACTAACGCGAGAAAGTGTGTTCTGTAGGACGATAGGTTTTTAATTGTGGAAGTGTCGCGGGAGCCGACAGACAGTATAAATGCAGTGCCACGACTACGATTTGGGTCGGAGCGCTGGCGTCGGGGCGTGGACGCGCATCTCTTAGGCTCCCAAGTCGATCGCAGGAGGAAGCGGCGACGCGGAGCGAAAGGTCACCCGGGGCGCGGGCACTCTGCGCACGTGGCGACGGCGGGCGGCCGGGAGGCGCACAGTGGAGCCCCCTGGGCCGAAATTTGGAGATCCTCAGGAAAAAATGCATCATCTTCTTTATGGTCTGAGGATAGAAAAATTTAGTTTCATGCGCGATTGAAATCGTTTGGTCTTTCAGCTAGTGGGTTCAAGGTGGTGGCTTGGAGATAATTTCACAAATTAATTAGACGATTAGTTAATTAATTAGTCAGTTACTGTCTCAATAAGGGATTTCAATTGTATATAGTCGGGACCTGTAGCGTAGTGGTTAGACGGCAGCCACGAGCAGTAGGGTACATGGGATCGAATCTCGCTTTGGACATGGAGGTTTGCTTTAGAGTTGTGGGACGGTGGTGCCTATTGCAACATTATGTACGACATTTCCAGAACACCATTCTTTCCCAATGCTTCCCGAAAAATTGTGTTTGTAAAACGCGTGTGACTGCTTATGCGCCAAGGGAGAAAGCGTCGTAATGGACCTATGGGCATACTTTGTAATTCCACTTCACCAACAAATATCTGCAACAATGTTCAGATTCGTCGCCAGACTTACGAGTCACAAGAGACAAGAGACTGCTCTCGACCGCCATGCGCTTATGAGTCACATTTCGCCCGTTAATGTGTCGCCTCGCGTAAATTTGAACCCTCTCCCGCTGTAAATTGCCAGTTCCCGTCAATGTGTGCTGATAGTTTGCCCCGATGGCAAAACGCGCGTAGTTGCACCGTGGCCCTTGTCCGAGTGCCTTGGGATTCCGATCCACTGTGTGCGCGCGGACGGAGCCCCGTGGCGCGCAGCGGAGCAGCTCGGCGCGTGATGCATGGCGATGGCCCCCGCGCCGCGTGTCGCCGCGTGTCCCCGCGTGCGGGCGCATTCCCGCGCCGTGTCGACCGCGAGGGAATGCGCGAGGTGGGAAGAGGTGCGCAGCGGACGGGGCGTAGGCGGCTACCGCCCGCGCGTAACGACGCCTCCCGCCCACCTTCGCCCCCGCCCCGCCCCCGCCCTCCCACGCCACTTACTCTGCGCTCGCAGCCACTCGGACGCCCATCCGCCCGATCACAGTGCGGAGGTGGCTCAGGGCATCAACTGATGTCACTGCAGTGCCTCTGATCGGAGACCGTCACAGGGTTCCAGCCCCGACGATGGCAGGATTGTCGACACTAGCTTGTCAACTAGACCAAAATCATTCACTGTTGAGAGACGAATTCTAGCGGCCGGCTGCTCTGATCGGTAGTTTTCCGAGGTTTCTCCGATCAATAACAGGAGAATGCCGGAGCAGTACTCTAACAACTGGACGACGAACGGGGCGCGATCTTTCCTTTCTCTTCCTTGTCCTAACCTCATCCCTTACTTACACACCCTGACACTTATATGCAGTAAACTACCACACACATCAGCAGACCAGTCAGGCGCTTATAGCTTGCCCTGCCTGGGGCACTTGCATGTGGAAAATACCGCATTCTTAAGTGTAGGTCGGCGCCGGATATCTCTATATTGGGGGCAAGAACATCGCCTGTAGTGATTTTACATACACTATACTTACGCGATTAATGACCACGGCGGTTGACACGCCCACAAACATAAATGAATCAACCGATCACCCTCACCTCGTCGCTTGTCCAAGCCCCTTGCGCCCGTCCTCGCCGCAACTCCGCCTCCCGCCGCGACGGCACCGCCACTCCACGCCTCCTACTGTGGTCGTCGCGCTCAGGGGGGCTTCGGGAAAATGTTCTCGGCTGCTCCGTACCTGGTGTTGATGGGCGTTCCTGGCGTCCTTGGTTCCGGCGGAGGAAAGTATATTAAGTAGCATGTATTTTAAAGAGGATTATATTTTTCGCCGTGGTCTTAGTACTTTTTTTCCCGTCCTCATAAATTTTAAAACAAATGAACGTTTATGATTGAAGAAACAAACAACTCGGTAGGATCTCTCAGTAGTTAGACAAAGCAAGTTTATCGCTTAATTTCGAAAAACTAGTGGGAATGTGCTGCATACTGAAACTTTTCCTTCTCTGTGTTACGAAATACATAATTTAGATAGTGTAATAAATACTAAATGTGCTGATGGTGACAACTCTTCCCTCTATCGCAAAAAAGGCTGAATATATTGCCTTTCTGCATTCTCCAGTGTGAATAAATAACTAAATTTCTTATTTACATATTTTTTGAAAACTTTCATGTATTACGCCAAAACTTCTAAATAAGCACTCATTTTTAATACCTCATTTGTGTGATACGTGACTTCATTTAAATCTCTAATATCGAAGAAAAATTGCATTGAGAAAGAAATATTTGACTTCAATACTGGAGGTGTAGGGGAGCTTCGAAAAATGTTTGAAATTTTGCAGTTTTCTTAATTCCATATTTTGAAAAAATCTGAAGGAACTATATCATATAAATGATTTTTACTGAACTCAAGAAACCAATTTAAAGAATGTGATCTGTAGCCATTTTTGAGAAACTTCTGAAAATGTCGCAGGGGCTTGTTGAAGTGCCCCCAATAATTGAAATATTTTAATAATGCCGGAAAGGCACAACTAAATCATATTTTTGATTATTTATTTATTACGTTTGAGTTCAAATTTATAATCCTACCCAGTTATGCTTGACACACCTTCCATCCATTTAGTCATCCCAAGTTTGGAGAATAAAATTGTATTCTATAGAATAGGGAGGAAAAGTGCTCTACAAGACGTTTATTTTCCACGGTGTGCTTAAATTTGATTGGCGCACTCATACGGATACTTTTACTGTATTTACCACGCCCCTGTTCTGAGTTCCTCAGAATAATTAATTTTCTCAAACAATTATCTCTTCTTAATCAGTGTTATATCTGTTGTTAAAGCCGAAAAGATGGACTTTATGTACTTTTGAACAATTCACGCCGAAAATAGAAATTTTGGATTTACAATCACCATAGCAGTTGATTTGTTTCAAAGATATGAAGGTAGCAACAACTCATAAATTCCACTGTAAAAAGCAAACTTTCGCAGTCAGGTAATGATGTGTATTAATTAAAAACGGACAAGATGGGGCAAGGAGCAAGGTCAAGCAAAGAGAAAATTACAAGAAGAAAAGAATACCGAAGAGAGGAAAAGACAATAAAAGAGAAAATAAAAATAGAGAAAAACTAAAAAGAAGAAAGTCAAAATAGGATAAACAATAAGATGAACAAAAAGAAGAATATTGAAAGAAGAGGTGGAGGAGAAAGAGGAGGAGGAGAAAGAGGAGGAGGAGAAAAGCAAACAACTCAGCGCTACCTCTTTTCTGAGTCCAGTGAGGGCGAGTGTCGCCCGTCCCCGCCGCTGCCATCGCGTCGTATATCATCCATCCCGTTTCCCAACGCGCTCGCCGGTGCGTTCTCGCGCTGGGCGGCGGCGACGGCGCGGCTTCGCGACAGGTCAATTAGGATGAAAGATGCGGCGGCGGGCGCCGAACGCGCGCCTGGAACAATGGAGCGTCGCGAACGCGAACACCGCGCGCGGCCGCCTCCAAAACTACATGCAAATGGCGGTCGCGCCCCCGCGCGTGACAAGTGATGACGCCGCGCGCGACACATTTTGTCTCTCGGAAGGGCGTGGGCGACGGCGGCAGTGGCCGCCGCCGCAGAAGAAAGGAGGAGAAAGCGGAAAGAGGAGGCGGACAAATGTGATTTGGACGAGGGACTGGGAAATAAAGTGGCCGATGCGTTGGCCGGCGGAGACGCTGTTACCAGCGGAAGGCAAGTGACGGGGACAGATTTCAAATCTTGAAGTGGGCGTGGTTGTTTGTTTCTTGGCTTTCGTGTGTGTCTTGTCGCGAGGGCTATCCCATGGACGATTACTCGTGCGAGTGTGTTAGTGACAGTGAATGCTATGAATATTTATTATGAACGGAACTATGTAAGAAAACCAGCAGATCCAGTCGATTTTTTTGTTGGGAGGGGGGTCATCGTAGAGTTTTGTTAAATAATAAAGATATTTGTTATTATATTGTATATTTAATTGGACTGTAGATACTATACAATATAATTGTTTAAATCATTACGTAATTCGAACATAAATAAATATTTATATCAATTTTGCAAGGTAAAGGAAGTTAAACGAAAACTCTAAACCTTTTGAGGGGTCCATGGCCCCCATGGCTCCCCCGCCTGGGTCCGCCAGTGAAGAGAACGGCGTAAGGCAGAACATTTAATCGAAGGAGATTTTTAGATATAAAGCTAAATACGTATTCGACTTTTTGAGGACACCTGCCAATACCCCTCAAGGTAAGAGGTTTTGGCAGGTGTCTCACCTGATCATCGCTGAATTCCATAGAGATAATATTGATAATTAAGAATGGAGTTATCGAGAAGAAGGTATAGTGTAGTACTGAATATTTCTTGATGTAACGTGAATTTGAGAACATGTGCAGAGAAATGAAAAAAGAGATTATGAGGTAGTAAATGATACTTTCGACAGAACAGAAAGAAAACTGAGAAAGATTACGAACAACAAATAAAAATATTTAGGAGTCGCAAAATGGAGTAAATTATAGAAATGAAAGAAAATGGTGATTATTCGGATATTATCAATGTCAGAGAACGATAGACGAACGAGAGGTTAACGAATGCTTCATATTTGATGAGAAATAGATGGCACCGTGGGAATTACGCAATAACTGATAGGATCCTGACTACACTTTGGAATACATTTGCGGAAGATTGGCGGAAACGAATGTTAATATGTTGGGAGCAATAGAGAGTAGTATAGTGTAACGAAAGTAGGAGAAATGGAATACGAAAGAGAAAAAAAATATTCAGAATCATTTCAAACTGAAAGAGAAAAGTGTAACTGAATATAGAGATTATAATAAAACTGGCATGAAAGTTAGTAATATGTTTTAGAAAAGAATAAGGTGTTTTGAACTTTCGAAGCGTGAAGTATATTGCGACAGACAAATAGAAACGTGATTATGAGAGATTCAAGGATATAGGAAAATCTAATACGGAAATTCGGGTAATAGATGCAGATAAATTATTAATAAGGAGTCAGTAAAAAGGACGTGGTAAGATTCTCGGTAGCATCTCTTTCTCTTCGCGTACAATCCCCACGGCTCGTCATCTTCGTTTTAATTTGTTGTCAGCCTTTAGTATTATTTTCGTCTTACACCGAACTGCACTTAAGCACGATCAACAGAGACCTCTCGGCGCTTGATCATGAATAAGTGCACGGCACCGCAGCGAGCAGAGGACGAAAAGAATTCGAAAGCGGTGGGCAAGGCCGAAGAGCGCCGGGATGAGCGAGCGGAGAAAGAGAAGGCCGCGGTGGTGCTAGAAGAGCCCGTTGAGACGGGCGGGCCGAAGGTCGTCTAGGGACGACGAAGTCGGAAGTGAGAGTAGCAACGCCCCGGCAACTGCAGCGAAGCCATTCGCCCGTCTACGGGCAGTCGTAACGGTGGCAAATACACTTCGTTCCGAACACAACCCGAGAAATTACCGCTCGTTTCGTTTCCAAGTCAAAGTAGATGGCACGTTCTCGTTAGTTTACGATGTTGCTCTTCGTATATTTTAAAACAAAGCGGCGCGCGTTCCGTGAAGAATTTTTATGTGTGTTCTGTAAAAGGAATGTTTGTTCTACGCGTTTGTCTACTCATATACGCAGTTCGATTCCCTAATTGAGGTTGTCTTTGTTGTGCTGTCTGAGGAACAGGTGTGCGCAGGACGGCGAACATTCGCGTCTACCAAGAGAGGTTCGCTTCCACTTGTTTCAAAGAAAATTTGAAACGTGAAATGGCTACTTGTCATTCCTTAAGCTAACATACGTGCATTCCGGCTGCGGCATCTGGCAGGCAAATATATTTCTGTCTCTGAGTGGCGCAGATACACGTACTGTGTGTGCTTCGGCGGTCGCTTTTGGGTGCAGCAGAACAGAGTAGGAATCCGGACAGGTGCAGCTGAAATGAGTTGGACGTAGATTCGGAGAAAATGAATCGACTTAACTGTTGTTTCTGATACTCGTAAATGTGGGAGATAAAGAAGGAAAAACGATGGAATAATAGGTGAGGAAGATTAGAAAAAGAGAGGGGGACAGAGAGAGAGAGTGTAGGGGATAAATCCATTAATACGATGACAAAAACAACGTTGGTAATTATGTCGAGATGATTAGCAATCATTTCAGATTTCGTAAATTGGATGCTAATGAATGTTCATAACGGGCATATTTGGTTGTTCCGTTTTCTCTTATAATATGATCATATTAATGATCAAAAACGGCTCGTTGGTGCCAAGAAGGACACAGTACGTTTGTATATCTGTGGAAGTAGAATTAGCAGCCGCTATTGCTGCGGAATCTCAAAAAAACAACTTCATCAAAGCAGTTAATGTAGTTTTCAATAATATGAAGTAATGCGCTAAAGGAACAGAAGGGGAAGGTAGAAATGTAATGAGGGAGATGCTGCTCTACGAACACAAAGTATGACAAGACCAATTATGTAGAGCTGATTAATAATAATTATTTGAGATTTCGTAAATAGTATGTAACTGGATATGCACAGTAAAGCTTTCTGTTTAAACATTTTTCTCTTAATATTATTTTGTATAAATAATTTTTAAAATGTGTACCTTTGTTCTCACTGTAACCTTAAAATACAATGATATGCTTGAGAATTGCGTCCAGTTAAGAAATATTAAATATGCGACGCCTTCTGTTTGGGAAGATTTTTTACGTGTTGCCAAATGCAAAGACGTCACGTCCTTGTTCAAAGCCTCTCTTCTCTCATGCTCCCTTTCAGTAAATGTGTGCTATGCAAAATGTATTAAAGATTAGATAATTCTCAAGAATACCAAAACATGTTTCAAGGAATCATTCGTAGATTGCTGACTTTCATTAATGGATCATATATTTGAAGTGTGATAGTGTGGGGACTCACGATCTGCATTCCTTTTTGTCAATAAATTCCATATAGCGAATAAGGATTGATGTTACAGATGGTTAGGTCTCATTAGTAAAATAATTTATAACCAGCATTCTATCACTGATACCCACGATTAAGACCGATGGTAATTCCGTTTTAGGATAAATGAAGATATTTTCACTTAGAATCCTTTTCACTCCAACACGTTTTGTCCCATCGGCTAAAATTAGGCTACAGTTAAGAAATAAGAGGCGGATCTATCCTGCAATTTCTTGTATCCTGATCGGAATCCGACCAGATTATCGAATCCCATGAATCTCTTCTGTATCCCTGTGAAGGCCTTAACTGCTCAGCATTTGGATGCTACTGGATCCTCGCAATCATTAGCGGCAAATAAATTAAAGGGATTTTAATGTGGTTTAATAGTATACAAGTACTAATTTATGTGCGGAGGACTACAAAGAGGGGTGTATAATGAAGATGACATTGGCGATCGATGAAAGTATATGGGTAGGACGATGTTCATTTGTAATACGTGATGGTGCGATAAAGCCAACAGAATAATCAGAATCAGAATCGGAATATGCTGCAATATAAAATTATGTACCGTAAACTTTGTTTATAAAAATGTTTGTTATTGTTACGAAAGAAACGAAAATTAAAGAAAAAGCAGAAAATGTGGAATAGCAACTAGAATAATGAGACTTTAAAATACCAAAATTCGAAGAACTACCGACGACGATTGAAATTTCCTAATTTCGAATCTTCTTTGCGAGTCGAGTGACCCATCTACCATGACGGGCTAATGATTGAACTCAATGCTTGCTAAGAAGGCTACATAATACCAATGCAAGTAACGATTACGGCATTCTAAAACGATATTCTTGTTCCGATTCGTTCTTTTACCGATTAAACATATCATACAGCATCAGAGATTCTAAAATGAATCTCTTCATTTCCACACCAAAATAAATGAAATAATGTACATTCTTAATATGACTTGTTGTCTACTCAATTATAAAATTCAAGTTTAAAAGCAGTTTCTAAATGACAGTAAATTACAGTTTTACACAATATTTGAAACACAGACTCGCTTCTTGTTTTAGTTCTTTGAGGTGTTCACAATTCTAGCATTAAAAAAACGTTGCGAAATGTTACTGCCGATTTGTTTGCAGTCCGAACTCTGTCACCCATCATTACGGGAAAAATATATCTTTAATATTTTAGTTGTAGGAAGACTCCGGAAATTTCAGAGTTTTCAATGAACATGAGACCTGTACCATTCTTTGAAACGGCCTTCACATTATCCAACAATAAAAATTAATAAAAAACGATGGCGCTATTTTTTTCTACTTTGTAAAATTTCCCAGAAACTTCATGTATTGTAGCCCCCAAAATTAAAATATCAGTTTCAAATTCGAGAGCCCGCGACTTCAGCGAGATCGGTTAGGGAATATTTACGAATCGAGATCTGTTAGGGAATATTAGGGAATCAGTTGGGGAATATACAATTTTTGAGAAAATCTGCTTAATGGTTTAGCCGCTAGCGTTGTTCACGGACGGAGACGAATGGACAGAATTTTTTTCTGTTATTAGATTTTTCGGTATTTAGAAACCACAAAACACGGATTCAAGCTACACCTCGTGTTAGAGGATTTTTTTCTAAATTTAGTAACTGGATTAATCCTCTTTGTAGTAACCAGGACCCGGCAACAAGAGGTTTGCTGTTTCGTTCACACCTTCAGTTCGACACCGGCAGAGCTGACAACGCGGAGATTCTGTTCTAAAGGACTTACGTTAGAGCCTTCTAGGCTCACTACCCTGAAGACGCCCGCGATATGACAGGCGAAACGTCGGCCTCTCTGCCAACGACGCGGCGTCACCCGAACAGCCTAGAAGTCATGAACTCGAGCCGCGGAAGCCTACGTGTACGTTAGACTCCCGACGGTAACGAGTTTTCCATACTAGCTAGAAAGCTAGGTCGAATACAGTCGCTGCCTGGAGAAGAATTCTAGCGGACGGCTGACCTAATCGATTTTTTCTGTGATTTCCCCGATCAACACCAGGTGAATACCGGAGCAGAACCCTAACGAACGGTGCGGGACCGCGTGCGGTTTCTCGTTCCTCACCCTATTCTATTCTCCCCATCACTTGCACACATTTTCGCACTTGTATGCACAACACTACCGTACACGGCGAGAGACCTGTCGGGAACTTAGAAGTTATTCCGGCCAGCGGTGTCCCCTTTGAGGGAGAAACCTATGGGGCCCACTCCCCATGTCGCCGGCGCCGAACCTCATCATCCAGCGAGATAGGAACAACTTCTCCTCCAGGCATTCGGGACAGTTGACCATAGCGTTGGCATGCCCGGAAACATCATTCAGTGAATCAATCAATTCACTAAGGGCTCAAAAATTGAAATCCGGAGTAAAGATGTGATCGAGCGGAAGCAGCCACGGAAGCGCCTGGTGCTTGGCAGCTGCAGCGGCGGTGGGAGGCCGAGTTCAGAGTAATTCCGAGAAGAGCCGGCCGTTTCATCGCTCCTGAAGAGCGCTCTTCACGTGAAGAGGCCTTTAATCCACGTGTTTGCAGGCGCCATTGTGCCGGCGCGAGGCGGCACGTAGGCGTTGACGAACCTACGTCATTGCGTGTTCTGTGACGTACTTTCGCGGTAGGGAGATTTCTTGAAGATGACTGTTTAATTTTCCTTTCTTTTCCTTAAATGCATCTTACTTATATATTTGACGCCCGGTTTATATTACGTGTGCTTGATCAGGAAGGGAATGATGTATGGAAGCAGACGAGTGTCACTTTTGAAAATTTATTAACCTGCACTCAAAGTTTACCTTTAATATCGAGTACCAGGAGGACCCAAGCCACAATTTTACACTGTAAATCATTGTTTTAAAAGTAAAAATAACCTTATACTGGGTACAACAACTGATATTTTATATTTTTATATTTTTTCCCAACCCGTGCTTCGAAGACGGACACCCCCTAAAAATGAAATCGAACGATCAATAAGCTCGTTATGTAGATTAGGGTATAATTAAACAAAACTTGTGTCCTTAGGGGCTGTTCCTAGGAGCTATCTGAATTTAAGTATCTAAGATGCATATTTTCCCAGATATGCGTGATGATAAAGTGTGACGCCGCGTAACGTGTGTTGCGGGTGCAGTTGTACCTGCAACTACCCTTATATCTTACTATGTGAACTTAGTTCGTCGTAGAAAACAATTCATGCAGGTTTGGGCGATAAGACCCAGTCCAGAAATAGCACAGTCATGGGGTTTTATGCCATGGCGTTTTTTAAATGGTAGAAAACTGTCATATTTTCTTACACAGTGTGTTATATATGTAGGGGAAATTGTAATTTCATATATATATATATATATATATATATATATATATATATATATATATATATATATATATAGTGTGTGTGTGTGTGTGTAGGGGAAACTGAATAAATTGTTTTTGCGGGTTGTTTGAAGATTACTTCATACATAGCTTTATTTCATAAGAGATCATATAATAAATCTTCGTATTTGTGATTGTACGTCATTCTTTGATTTGTGTAGACTATATGCAATTGTCTTCCAATTAAAATAATATTAAAACATTTCGAGATCAAAGTGCTAGTTTTGATTTGCTGCAGAACATAACCGTACTCACAACGTATCACGTATCCATACGTGACTCCACGCACGGTTGCACGTGAGTGGAAATGTGCAACACCACACCGTCTTGACTCGCTCTCCGACTATTATCAACTTTTTTTTGCAACAAAATAAAACCTGTTCGCAGTTTCGATGATTATCAAAACTCACAGTGCCAAGACGTGCATTAAAGGGATGACATACTTTCGCACTGCCGCACTCTCGTTACAGGCGCTCCCGCCGTGTAATTTCATGGAAATGGAGCCTGCACCGCTTCTGCATCCGCGGGTTGATCGGGCCGTCCTACGCCTCAGGCCTCCTTCACGGTGCCGGCGACTGAGCGGGTTTTTATTTTTTATTTTTTTTTATTTTTTTCGCTCTCCCCGTCGTCGTCAATCTGTTGCGTATTAACAAAATGAGCGTGACCACTAGATTTGCCACGAGAGACGATGGAATAAGCTCGATAAAATGTGGTATGTGCCGCTAGCAAACGTCGTGAAATGATGTGAAGGCTGTAATTTCACTTTAATGGAACAGTTCAATGCTGGTTCTGTTGTTAGAGGCGCTTGTAGTTGTTTGGAGGTCGAGGGAGAGATGGCCAGAGTGAAGGTTTGTGCCGGGGAAGAAGTAAAACCGACCTCGGTTTGAACGAGCAATTGTGAGCGAACAGTTTCGATTTAAGTTTAATTGGCTCTACCAATTAACATTTTGGTTCCTAGTAACAATGCAAGTATTGATAGCTGAGGCTATTGGAACTTGGAATTTGTGGCATGTGCAAGAACGAGCAATTGTGAGCGAACAGTTTCGATTTAAGTTTAATTGGCTCTACCAACTAACATTTTGGTTCTTAGTAATAATGCAAGTATTGATGGATGAGGCTATTGTAACTTGGAATTTGTGAGGTGCAAGAGTGAAAATGGCGAGTTCGTACCTCACTGTAGATACGGATGTTTATATGTTGTCTTCCGTGTGATTTGTTTAGGTGACATTTAATTTTTATGTCCCTGCTTCTGAGTCGTAAATATGTTCCTAGTCAATATATTTCTACAATGCAATTAGTGACAATTCTAAATGATAGTGACAGGACCAAACTAGTTTATTAATACTAAATGTTGATGTGAAGAATAATATACACAGATGTGACCTGAAACTAGCCGAATACAAGTGGACCAATGTCATACGAAACAACACAAGTTTTGTTTTCCAATTCCCTTCTTTTGGATTCCTTGATAAAACGTTTCATGATTTGGAAATAAAATATGAGGCACATACTTCACTCTTTTGTTCCAGGGAAATCCCAAACCTTTACAGGAGGGGAGGCAAACTTCGACACCCCCCGTCAATTCACATTCAGGCTTGAACAATTTCTAATATTCTGCCCGATTTAAATAAAGTAACTTGTGTCAAGCAAAAATTAAAATCGTAATGACGCTCCTGATTGGATAACCGCATCCGGCTGATGATCTGTCACTATATTTAAATCTGCCAATAGAATCTGAGGTTATACCAACGCGGAGATCACAGGTAGCAGATCCTCCAAACAAAGTGTTTACGCTCGGCCTCTCGCGTCGATCGGCTGCGGATCCTCAGGGCGGCCGTTTCATTTTTTACTGTTGCGCGCTGATGCAGCGGAAAAAGCGCAGGCGGCGGGGGCGGCGGCGCGAAAGGAGTTAGAACCGGATGCCTGTTAGTCAGCCGCTGCGGCGCGGGCGGCTCAGGGCCGCGGGCGCCTGGGAGCACCACTAGCGGTGCTGCCCCGGGGCACCGGGCGCCAAGGCGCGCGGGGCGGCGCGGGGCGGCGCGGGGCGGCGCGGGGCGGCGCGGGGCGGCGCGGGGCGGCGCGGGGCGGCGCGGGGCGGCGCTCGTCTCACCGGACAAAGAGACGCGCAGCGATTGGAGCGGAGCGGAGCGGAGCGGAGCGGAGGGGACGGAAACATCGTCCGCGAAAGCCGTGAAGGAAATCAAGGCAGGCGCTAAAGAGCGGTGAAGGACGGAGCTCAAGAAGAATTTGAAAACATGACGTGATAGTAAGAAGAGAAAAGGATTTGCCACAACTCTACGGGGTTTCGTGAACACTAGAGGATCTCACGGCGATTTTTGAGTTTTTTCCCTTGGAGTTCTATATGCAGTTCAAGTGGTTTTTAAACATAACTACGCGTTTTTAGGCACGACTCAATAACGATGAGTACGTTCATTCACACATTCAAAATACATCTCAATAAACAATTTGGGCACCATGACTGTCCTTTTTTTCCTATAAGTCGTTTAATATAAATCTACCTGTCTTAGGCATCAATCGTCCATTCTCTTTCATAAACGGTATAATTATGTATTTAAAATATTTTAATGATGTTACAGGGTTATTTGTTTCTTTGGTTAGCCTATTTACTAAGACACGGGTTATGTCGGAGAACTCGCAGCTAGTCACTAAATCCCGGATCTTCCGCGTTCGTCAGAAAATTTAGTGGGGGTGGGTTATACGAGGGGGAGAAATCAACCTAAGCAATCTCTTGCCTGACTGCTTAACTGAGATGAGAACTCGGGAAGGAGGATTGACTGCACTTGAAGAGTATCTACTTGGAATTGATCAGTCGATACAACGGACATGGCCGATCAGAGCTGCCGCCCTCTAGAATTCTAGACACAGTGGTCGACTTCAATCCAGGTATTCAGCTGGCGCGAAAATTCTTTCACCACCGTGTGAATTCGAACCTAGAACCTCGCGGTCCATGAAACTTGAGTTGCGGTCTCGCGACTATCGCATTCGATGAAAGGGGTGACATAATAGAGCCAACAGATGAAGTGGAGACAGAAAACTAAAAGATAACTGACAAGTGTCCCACGAAGTGAGTTTATAGAAAAGAGAAGGAATTGGCTCTGGAAAACAGTAAATACGCAAGCTTCGGTTGTTACAAAATTCGAAGTGAAGTAGAATGTAAAGCGTAAAGGTGATCAGGGTGAAAAAAGAAGAAACTAATTTAGTTTGAAAGTGCTTAAATAAGAAAGAAGCGAGGCGATATTAAAAGTAGAGGCGATGATAAAGGTGATACAGAATTAGTAATATCATTAAAGTAGCAGAAAAAGTTCAGGGGAACGATGAGCTAACTAGAAGCATCAGCGCCTGGACTATGAATTTGGAGGTGCAAATGAAGTAAGAAGTTTTTTTAGTGTATGGTACGTGCTCACGAAAATTCTAATTAGAGTGGAAGGTATCATAAGTCAAAATAAAGGATCACACTTGCTAAAGGTTTGTGATGAAAACGATAGGAAATAAACAAAATGATTATATCAACAGTAGAAAGTAAGGTCAAAGGGAAGATGAATGAAGTGCTAGTGCGATAATCCGTTGAAGATGGAGACAGCGATGACGATAGCATCAACAACAACATCGTGTCTGCGAGGCAGATGAATTCGATTGTGTGGTGTGACAGTGGCGTCCGGATTTGTAAAGTGCTGCTTTAGGAAACGTCCGCTTGAAGGCATTAGCCAAACAAAGTGTGCGCCGTGGGAAGTGATACTGGAAATGGGGAGGAAAAATCGAGGAATGTACTGCAAAAGAGACAGTTAATAAAAACAGTAATCTACTGAAAACAGAATGTTTAATAAGTCCTGTGATAAACGTAGTATGATATCAGAAGAGTAAATAGCGAATCCAATTTTGAATGAGAGACAAAATAAGACTTGAGAAATGCATCAGGAACGAATGTTGCGGCTAGTACGGAAATGAGTCTTTTCGGCGGACATCGTGTGCTGGACTGGGTGGTACGTGAAGGGTTGGGAGATCTCGAACGGAGGTACACGTACAACTAGTGGTTTGAAAAGGCCATTCATGTGATAAGTTAATAGGAGGAGGGAACCTACTCTGAATTATGCAACATCCGAATGTAGGTAAAACAAATATTGAAAAAAAGGAAGTAACGAACGAATGCAAATGTGTCTGCGTAGGATTCAACTTGCACAGTATCAGCGCAATTACATATATTTTATAATTACGGATGTATTTGTAGCAGAAATTCAACTAATTTCGTCAGTTTAATTCAAATATGATGCTCATTGTAGTTCACCGATGAAAGCGCCAGTAGTAAAACTCTTTGTTAACCCGAGCCTGGCGTTTGGAGATCTGAGCTCCCTATGTATTTTATTTCAAAAGCAAATCTCTGAGTTACCGGTACTTCATTATGATAGTACGCTAAAGTCCTAGAAAATTTCAATCGGTATTCGGTGTCGTTACGACTGGAAACCTCTGATGAAGGCAGCGGCAAGAAGTTATGAGCGGGGCGGGGCGTAGTGAGGGGTCTTCACCGTGCACTCATCCTGAGGGTTCTCACAGGAAACTTAACCAATACGGAAAAATACCTACTCGTACAAATGAGGATAAGGTATTGAAGTAATAAAGTAAACCATGACGAATATTCTGAAATAGAAAAAAATTAAGAAGATAAATAGAAGTGAACAATCAAATATAAGTTTTGGATGAAAGTGATAGTAGCCATAAATAGGCGATAGTAGTAAGAACGAAACGTAAATAGGAAACAGAGTACAAAGATATTCTAAAAGGCATTCCAAGTCATACACAGATTGAAATTGAAAACGTCGAAGAGAAAGAAAAAAGCCACCATGTGAGAGGCTGGAGAAGGCGTCGTGGTGGGATACCGGAGTCTGGCGGAAGAATGCCAGGGAGGGCGGATATGACTATAGACTCACTTGCAGAGTTGTATAGTGAGCGGAGGTGAGAGGGCGAAGTGTATGTGAGCGTGTGTGAAAGAGAGAGAAAGAAAGAGGAGAAAGAGAAAGGAAGAGGAGGGAGAAAGAGGGGGAGATTGGTATATATGCTGATGTAAGAGAAGATGGAGGAGAAGAAGGAAAGTAAGAAGAAATTAAGGAAGGAATATAGTAATGACGTAAGATGCAGAAGACACGAGATGGCGGTAAGAGTAAAAAACACGCCAAGAGAGGCAGGAAGGGTCTAAAAGACAAAAACGGTGATGATGGTGACAGCGATGAGACAAAAAAAAACAACAACCATGAGAGGATATATATGCGTGGTGAGCAGTGAAAGGTGTCTGGTCGGGGATCGCGAGGGCAGCCACAAGAAGCGCGGGCGAGGGAGGGGCAATTGGTCTCTGCAACGCAAACAGCCCCGAGAGCCCTCGGAGGAGCCGGCTAATGCGGAAAGGCTGTCGGCGGGCGGGCGGGCGGGCGGGCGGGGGCGTAGGCGGGCGCGCTGCGTGGGAGGCGGCCAAGAGAGGCCCGACGCGTGAGGAGAGGGCACGCAGCCAACGAAAGCGAAAACGTGCACTTGCCGGCTACCCAAGGAGCTTGCATAATGGACGTGGAGTTTTCGATTCACCGAGGGATTTGAACAATGTGAGCATTTAGAGGGGAGTGTTTTAAGAAACAACTTCCAGGGGGGGGGAATGTTCATGTCAAATTATTCGTACAAGACGAACAAGTTTAATCTATGGGCAAAGCTATTCAACGTAATTTAGTGTAAGTAGAGATTAATTTACTGCGATATATTTAATGCACATTGACAACATAAAAGTTTTATATTCATCTGTTTCTTTTGGCATGAAATGGTAAATTTTACCATCTTTTGATGGATATGTTCCTATCCATCCTCCGTGTTCCTGGATTAATTAATTTTATGGCACAAAATATTTTGTTTATTTCAAGATATTATATTTGAAGCAGCAAATCTTTTATATTTTGTGGGAGTTTATTGTTTATCGTATTCACAGAACGTAACTGATATGAATAATAGCAGTCGGTTTACCTCTACCGATTGTATTAGCCATGTAGCGCATTCAAATGGGATGCATTCATGCACAAGGTTTCTTAGGATAAAAATTCCAATACTTCAATTACTGGAAACGTAATTTATATGCAAATTGTTCGTAATTATTTATTTCCATTTGTGTGAATAAAAATAGAAAAAAATAAGGTTGGATGCTTTCTAAACAAGTAATATCTAGTTAAAATTTGTAATCTGTGAAAGTAATACACAGTAAATATTCAAAAGTAATACAACTGCAATTTTAAGAGTCAGTAATGTATGGCTATGTAGCAGGGCATGAATTAAAACAAACATCTCATTTTATGTTAATCATTCTGCTTTTTTTTACTGAACCTGTTAACGCATGCCATAAATCTTATAAGATCCCTTATACTCGCCTTGATACATCGTCATGTTTATGTAAATGCTGTCGTCGGTGAAGAAAATTATTTTTATTTAATTTTTTAAAAATGTAATAGACTATATTACTCGGTTTATATATTTGATACTTCAGTATTATAGCACTATTGATTCTCATTTATTTGAAAACTTTTAGTGATACTTGCAGCATTTTCTCGCAAATTAAGTCTAAAAATATCTCATGAAAGTAAGGGAATCTCCGGTTTTGAGTAAGTGTTTCATGTTGTCTTCGCTCGAGTTCAGTAGTTATATGAACATTTACGGTATCAGTTGAACATTTATAGCTCTCGTATCCGTTTGTCAGGTAACTAAACTGTATTATATTAGTATAAAGAATCAATAAAATAAAACATTCGAGAATATACATACGCTCAATTTGGGAATCTTGACAATTTCCGTCAGTGCTCAACGGACAGTATCCATCCTTATCATCGACGATTCCGCGCACACCTGTAAGCACCCATCCAGAAGGATTATCTGAATCGCGCAGAAAATCCTGTTCGCGCAGAAAATGCTAATCGGATCGGTACGGAGGGGGCGGGGCCGTGACGCGGCGTGACGCAGCACCTGAGCAAGCAGCCGGCTGCGTGCGCGCCCTCTGCGGCACGCGTGCCGGACGCGGCCACCAAAGGACCGACGACGGGCCGCGAGGACCGCAGGTGGCAGCGGCGGCGGCGGTGGCGGCGGCCGCAACGGCCTCCAGGGCCCAAATATTGACGCAGCTCTTTGAAGCGCTGCCGCGCGCCGGAGACTGCAACGCGCGGGTAGACGAGAAACCGCTTCGGCCGCCTGCGGCGCGACAGGCTGCCTGAGCCTCACTCGCGGTTAGGATACCTGTAAAATCCAACAAAGAGATGGGTATTCCTTTCTTGGTGAATTGATGTACCTCAATCAACAGAATTCAATTCTTCGAAAACAAGGTCCTCGGAATAGCAGTAAACGTCCGTTAGTATGTAAGCAACAAACAATATTTTCAAAGGATTATCCATTTAACTCATCCTTACATTTGTCTTTTATTCGAATGTACCATTCGGTTGGAGGAGTGGCGTTCGCAGAAATATGTTCAGATTTACAGACATACGACATTCTTTCTCGCGTGTTTTTTCTGTCTGGGGATTAGGCAGATATCATAATTATATACAATGTTTACGGTATACGTTTAGGGAGTGATATAAATTGAAGACTTCGAAAAGAAAAAAAAAAAAGAGAAAATGATAATTTTTATTGTAAATATATTTTGCTTACTATTATAAATAAGATGCCGGATCACTTTATTTTTTGGAAAAGTAATAAAAAGAGATATATTCAGCATTTTCTCAATTTATTTAGGAGGAACCAATGATGAAACATGACATGTTTATAACGGTGCCATAAAAAATTTCCCCAGAAAGACTTGAAATAGGTTACAACAAGTTTTCTATTTTAATTTTTATTCTAAATGCTTAATAATTTGTTCATTTCTTCGATAATAAATAGAAAAAAGTATATAATACATTAATTTCATTTGTCTTAATTTCGAAAATTTAGGATTTAAAGTAAGAATAGCAGGATAGAATGATAGGAAATATCAGCCTCAAGAGAAATATAAAGTCCAAATATGAATTTTATTGCTTTTCGCTAAAGTAAAAAATATGAACAGAATATACTATTATGTCCCGTTGTCTGAGAGAAATCTATCTTCTTAAACTTTAAAATTTTTAGAAATCATGCTTGTCGATAAGCCTGCGATAAGTCTGCTGACCAATTCACAGCTAGCGCAACCTCTCCCATCACCCTATGATCACACTTAGAACTGGGAAATAAATCAGCTCTGCACTTCCAAACCAACACTTTCGTCCCTGCGCCTGATGCTGAAGTGCTTCCAGCCAACTGTCACGATTCGCCATTAAGACGTTCACTTCTTATATCGAGTGGCGCGAAGACATTCACTTCTCAAGCGTGCAAATCAGAATCTTGACTTAAATGGTGAGCAGACTGCGCATGCTGCAGTGGCAGTTCTGCGCAGGGAAAGTTCTTGCGTACAGCCTGCGCAGCCGCTTCCCCGGGCGCTGTGTGCAAAAACGCGCCAGCGCGTCCGCTGTGCGCAGCGAATGAAGAGCCCGTTAGGCGCGCTCGCCTGTCTGCCCGTGTTACAGCGTGGTAACGGCGCCCATTCAGCCTAATTGCGGAAATTGGCTCGTCAGGAGTCACGGCTGTGGCGTTAGACGGAGGACGGAGGCGGAGGATGCGGAGGGCGGAGGCGAAGCAGACGAGGTGGATGAGGAATGTGAAGATAGAGGATAATGGAAACGGAGGTGATAATATCGGCGGAGATGGGAGGTTGGGGAAATAGTTTGACGTGTGCGAGGAGTTAGTGGCGTTCACCGGAGGTGACGAAGGAGGAGTACCTGGAGTGAGTCGAAAAAAGTAGATGGGGAGCACGTGTGGAGACGGTGGCAATGTCCATGTGGTGATGGGACTGTCGGTACTCTAGTTGTCGATGGTGATGCAGGCCTGGGAGATGGCGGTGGGGATGTTTGACTAGGTTCGATTAGAACACACACAAGACGTCCGACCTTCCACCCTCCCCCCCTTCTCAGAGGAGGAGTGGTGAAGGGCCGGCTGACCGCAATCGTTTGTTACGAGGAAGCGGCGGAGTAAAATCGCGGGAATTTGGAGTTGTCCCTTGGCCTGCCGTCACATTAGCCTTCGGTTGGCTGTCAAACGAATTTTAATCTTAACTTTTGAACGGTAGTTCTGCACCTATCTAATTGTCAAGTTTCTTCTGTCCTCGAGCATAATTTCTCTATCGTCCATTTTTATTCATTTTCCTTAATTTATTCTCTTGCTGACGTAAAAATATTCTCTTTACTCTTTACAAGTGTTACTATTCATCATTGTTGGCTCACCACACTTTCCTATAATATTCTATTTTCCTCACAATTGCATTATTATTTCATTTTTATCATGAATGTTTTTAAAAAACAATTTACTTCTTCCTCTATGAAGTTTACACTAAAGCAAGTGTAAACTACGACCATGAATTGTGAATTAAATTGTCGTTCGTTTCTTTTTATAGAACCTAATTGAATATATTTGTTTCGACAAGTTACCTTGCCGATTGTTCTTCTATTCCCTTTCATTCCGTAAGTTCTCTTTAACTAAATATCTTTCCTTCCCGCAGAGTTTCAGGCCTGTGCTTGATTTCGTGCGTCGCCACTACCGCTTCCTAGCGCCCGCTGCGCGTTCTCAGCCGCCGCCGCCTCGGCCGCCCACGCTGAGCCTTCACCTCCGCTCCCGCCCTCCGCGCCGCGCCGCCCCGCCCGGATCAGCGCCCGGCCTTGCCACGTCACCCTCGTGCACGAGAGAGAGACGGAGAGAGAGACGGAGAGAGAGAGACGGAGAGAGGGAGACGGAGAGAGGGAGACGGAGAGAGGGAGACGGAGAGAGGGAGACGGAGAGAGGGAGACGGAGAGAGGGAGACGGAGAGAGGGAGACGGAGAGAGGGAGACGGGGAGAGAGGGAGACGGGGAGAGAGAGAGACGGGGAGAGAGAGACGGGGAGAGAGAGAGACGGAGAGAGAGAGACGGAGAGAGAGAGACGGAGAGAGAGAGACGGAGAGAGAGACGGAGAGAGAGAGACGGAGAGAGAGAGACGGAGAGAGAGAGAGACGGAGAGAGAGAGACGGAGAGAGAGAGAGACGGAGAGAGAGAGAGACGGAGAGAGAGAGACGGAGAGAGAGAGAGACGGAGAGAGAGAGAGACGGAGAGAGAGAGAGACGGAGAGAGAGAGAGAGACGGAGAGAGAGAGAGACGGAGAGAGAGAGAGACGGAGAGAGAGAGACGGAGAGACGGAGAGAGAGAACTGCGCTTCACTATTTAGTGCATTCCATTCCATCATACCTGCTTCCTTCGCGTACAACCACTCTCCCTGGAACACATCTCTCTCCAGCTTGGAGTTTGATCCCACCTCAACTCATTGCCTCGAGCTGGAGGCCGCGCGTCCTGGCATGCACCGTCCCCTCTTCACCTTGTCCTCCACCTCCACGTCCTGTTGCGGTTGGCGCTGCCGCCGACGATGAGCTTCGGGTTTCTCCCTTCGCCGCCTCCGTCGCTGCTGCCTCCTTCTCTCCCTCAACCTCTGCCTTCTCCACATTCGCCCTCCTCAGCTCCCGCCTTCTTTCCTTCTCGTCTTCTCTACTTCCTCCTCCCACCTCCCGCCCTCACCTCCTCCCGTCCTTACCACCCTTCTCAATTTCTTACCCTCACCATCTCCCGCCTTCTCCATCTCTTCGATCTTCTCCACTTTTGCCTTCTCTTACTCTGACTTTTCAACTTCCGTCTTTTCCACCTTCGCCCTCTCAACCTCCCGCCCTCACCACCTCGCGCCTTCTCCGCCTCTCGCCTTCTCCATCTCCTGCCCTTCCCACCTCCGTCGCCACCTGGCGGTTCCTGTGCACGATCGGATCTCTCTGCATCAGTATCGAATGAATTGTTAAGTCGCGTGTTATGGAACCACAGCGACCGCAATTCTAAAGGTGATTATGCGTGATGCTGGCCAGAATCACGTGTGTACTGGTTTGGTATCGTTGCTGACCGTTGTTTCTCAGAATTATCAAAGCGAATTATCTCTTGATGTTAATTTGGTAAGTGGGGGAGTGAGATTAAGATATTGGGTCGGGAAGAGAAAGCAAGATTTGCTTCTCAATTCTATTGTAATGTCCTTGAGACTAGATTATGTCCGTGAGACTATGACTCTGAAAAGAATTTTAATAAATATTTTTTGTAATACTATGTTGGCATGATTGCATGATATTGGTGTTTCAACTTACTTTTTCCCCTTCCCTTATGCGTTCTGTATTTATATACAGAGCAAATGACATACTTGTTAAAATAAAAATTGCAAATACAATTAACATGTATTCAAATAAAGAATTTAAAATAAACCTACCGTTATTTGAATTTTTACTTCATTCGAAGAACGTGATTGCAATAATATCTGCGTAGTACTTATCAACATCAATTGGAAATTGTCCATTGCCGTAGTTATATAATATGTAGCAAGTTCTCAATTCCAAAACATCTGTTTCTTTTAAATGTGTTTCTGAATCTTTTAGAATGATCTTAGAATGATTCTTATGTCGAAAGCTGTTTCTTGCTAATTTACAGAGATATTTATGAAGTGAATTTTTTCTAACTCTTGTTTTCTGCCGTTCTTCCATGCATACACTAGTTGCATCATTTTGATTTTCTGCACCTGGTATTTCAAAAAACTTTTTTTAGTGTACGGTTTAAGGTACTGAAATTATAAATAATCCTTTTGTTAGTAACCTGCATCTTTCCGTCCATGTTTTACGAATATACTTCCAATATACCAATCGAGACAAATGAAGTGCCAATCGACGCGTTTCTGTCTCCTTTTTTATGGATAGTCGCAATTAGTTCCCTCTCATATTTTCTATAATGCACCTACAGCTACATTGTTAAGATGATGAGAATTACTACCCTTTTCCAGCATTGACATGAATCATTAGAACTTCATTCATCATATTGGCGATAATGAAACCTAATGCAATGAAACAAAAAAATAAAAAAGTATCAATGCTGTTTAATGTAACTTTGAGCGAGAATGGGCGTGCCGGGCAATTGTAATATTGCTTTAAAATTATCTTTATTATTTGCAAAGTTCAAATAACGTTTTAATGCTTAATACCCGCTAGATTTGCCATGCTAAGATAGAAATAAGTAATGACATTTATTGCTGGGCTGAGAACTGGATGTTAGGATTGTTCGGTGAAAAGTGGATTTGTATTGATTCTTGAGCTGTGGTTGCAATCAGAGATCAAGTAGTTAAATGCTTCATTTTAGGATCTGCAGTGTAGATACTTCTTTGCATCAGACATTATTCACATCTGAGTTTATGCTGACTTTTCAGATAGCCCTCTATTAAACTACTGTCTTGAACACCCTATCAAACACTCGTGTCTTCATTTCATGAGCTAGTGTGCGCGTGCATTTTTAGTGCATTTTTCCTTAATATTGTCTTGTAGTATAAGCCTTGGAACATAAGACTTGTAATTAGGAATCAATATTGAAGTATGCGTTCTTGATGCCTAAAGAAGACTATTCTCCTTCGATAAAATCCACTTCCATTGATTTTCTACGTTCAATTTCAGTTCAAAATAAAAACTCAATATTTGTATTTTGATTGAAAGTGAAAAGATGTTTTCCTCTTCGGTAGTAAATCTTGCAGAAATAAAGCAACATACATAACTCGTTAAGAACAACGTATATTTTCATCACCATTTTTAAAATTCTGACTCAAGCGATTCCCTTAAATGCACTCGACGTGCGCTTCAGTATGTGTTTGTATCACGACGCTCCGTGTCTCTTCTCCAGACCCGAGCGTTAACCTTTAGCCTCAATAGCGTCCGACATCAGTCACGTTACACGCTGTTCGCGCTATCTCCCATCTCTCGATTCCTAATGCAGCGGTGGCGGGCGTCACGGGACGTCTGGTAGCAGCTCGATTATGACGCATCGCATCGCATCGGGCGGGATGGCGCTCATGTATTCATTAAATTCACGGGCCCCAGTCCAAATCGTACGCCGACGCGCGTGGAAAAGGGGATTTTTTTAGGCGAATTCGGCAAAAATTCCGCGGGGCGTGGAAGAGAAAGCGGCGGCAACAGGGGGCGGGCACGGCGGAGGCGGCGGTGGCTGCCGCGGGGCCGCGGGGGCGGGAGGGGCGGTGACGCAATGCGCGGAGAGGACGGGGGCGGGGGTGGGGCGGTGGAGGCGGAGGCGGAGGCGGGAGCGTGGCGATGCGCGGATAAGCACTGGAGGCGGTGGTGACGCTGGAGGTGGTTGAGGAGACGACGGTGACTGGCAGTGGCGGTGACGGTAACTTCGGACGTAGGCGGATGCAATGAATTATGATGATGTGATGATGTTGGCAATATCAATCATTGCACTTGAAAATGCAGAATGTTCGGGGTGGAAACGTCGAAATTTCGAAACTAGGCTTTATGCATATACGAAAATACGTTTTATGCATATTTTGTCTCATAAACGTTTTCGCTTTGCTTAACTCCGAATGGCTGAGCCGTAATAAGCACTCATAAGTAGGTTTGATAAAATGCTTTTTATGCAAAAATGTGCATTGCAGAAACATATAATCACTCCAGAAACATGTAAATTGTTTTATTTACAAAGGAAATGAATAAATTTGCCCAGAAAGAAAAAAAAATAACGCAGAAATAAAAAAAAAAAAAACAACAATGTACGCAATTCGACTGCTTTTTTTATTTCTGTTTTTTTTTTTAGTGCTCTGAGAGTTGAGAGCTTTGCGGTTCAGTTATTCGGAATATCCAAGTATTTTATTAAACTTAATATGATTAAAATTGTCTTGAGAGCTTATTTCCTCACCCGTTACACTATATTATACTACACTGTATATATATATATATATATATATATATATATATATATATATATATATATATATATATATATATATATATATATATAATCAGTTGTTCTTGTGAATGACAGTTTCAGGCTTCGGATTCTTATTTAAATACATTACATTTAGGCAAGATTGAACATCAAATGACGTATCTAAAATGTCCTTTGAGTAATGTGATTAGGTTTGCGTATTTGAGACTCCACATATTCAAAACCCTGTGTGGTGGATTGGTCTCCTTTTTAATTGGTCATTCATCATGCACATTATCATGCATCATTATTGGAGGTTTTTTCTCGGCTTTTCTTATTGATGCCAAAATGTTAGAAATAAGAGATTTTTGAACAGAATCATTTCTTCAAATTTTCTGAGCTGAGGACACCTATTTTTGAATAACTTTATTCTTGCAACGTACTAGTTTAACCAAAAGATGTACTGAATGTACGTCAGAGCAATTGAAATTTAACGTTACATCATTTTATTACTCAATACATTTTTAGATTCTCGGTTCGATTTCTCTCCCACTGATTTCTATACATCTTAGTCGTTGAGCATAGTCATCCAAGTCACGCTCAAAATACAAGGCGAATCCAGAAAGAAATTTTCCGTAGGTTCCCAACAAAAATAAACCACATTATCTTGAAAAAACTTTATTACAGCAGATATAGCAAGTGTTGCACTATGTTTTACGTAGTGACCACCAATATTGTGATATTTGTTATACCATGAATCAACACGTTATCTTCATCCGGGGATAGGTAGCAGTGTTTGGCAGCAATCTGGCATTCCGCTTCACTATGACACGCGTAGTGCAGACCCTATGTTACAGTTCAACACTGCAGAAAATTTAAAAAAGATTCACGATTCAGAACACGTGGAACGAGATGCTCAGTGTAGGTGTCTTTATACACAATAATGCGTGGCCACACACGGCTCGGTTCCCAACAGATCTTCGACAGTAGTTCCGCTAGGAAATGTTTGAACATCCACCTTTCAGTTCGGATCTCGCACTAAGAGATTTACATATTTTCTTACATCTCAATAAATTCTTGTTTTGTCTAGCCTTCCTCACAGTGTGGCGGAATTGATAGGTGGTTGTGAAACACTGGTGGCAGACACTGATCAAACACTGATGTAAAAATCCCAGGCGGCAGACTTCTGCGACATAAAGATACCTAAGTTGATCCCACGGTATGGAAAAATGTGTTAATTCTGGTGGTGGTGGTGGTGGTGATGTGGAAAAAATATTGCAACATGAGTTGTATATGTTATAATAACTTTTTCCCATGAAATTGGATTTTCTTCACTATCTAAAGATACTCTCTTTCTGGATGTACCTCGTATTTGAACAGTGAAACAATCGCTTGGAAAACTTACTGCGACCTTGGAAGCGTTTCCTACAAAACCGAAAGTGTTGAAGAGCGGAATCGCTGCGTGGTGAAGTCACGACTCAGCCGCGCGCGCCCCCTCTCCTCCCACGCTGCCAGCCTGCCCCCCTCCCACCCACCTGCGCGCCTACCTACCTACCCACCCACCCACTCTCCCACCCACCCACCCGCACGTGCCACTACGCACCTGACAGCCCGGATGCAGAGCGGCGAGGCGAGGTGATGCGGTGGGCGGGGCGGGGCGGGGCGGGGCGGGTGGGGCGGGCGGGCAGGGGAAGGAATCGTTCATGGGGGCGCCCTCACCCAACCGAATCGCATTAGCCCGGTTTTCGCCGCGGACGAGCCAAGGACCTCTGTGTCTGATGGTAGGCGGTCTGGAAGAAGGAAATTGAAACGGCAAAGACATGCTGGAGTTTTCGATTAATCGGGTCGAGGGATGTTGAAGATGCATCGTTCGTCTTTAAATCTATGTACCTGTTTATAGATACTGAAAGGTTCTCTAAATATATTGCAAAATATAGACGAAATTTATTTGGGTTTTGAATTTTGAGTAAGCGTAAGTGCTAAACCTCACTGAAGAAGTCTGTAATCGTCACGCGAGTTCAGAACGTATGAGTGCCTTATTGGAAAGCAGAGCATTCAATAACTTCAGTGCACGCAGGACGTTTAATGACTTATTCAGATTTCAAATTCGGATATTCGAGCTTCTCTAATTATTGTAGCGTCTTATCCGCCGCGCTGGTAAGTGTAGGCATGCTGAGCGATCCATGAAGCAGTAAGCAACGAGCATTCGGGGCTAGCCTGCAATCCCACAGTTGTAGTGATGGCCAGTTATTAAATGGATGTCAGTAAAGGGCTACCAGGGGGTGTTGCGGAACCAGGAACAAACGGTGAATCACGTGATTCAGCTGTATTGTCCAGAATGGAAAGGTTCGCTGAAGCTCGTTGGAGGTCCCAAGAGAATGCTTAAAATCTCCGCGGGCGCAAGCCATTCGCTTCTGCAACGGGATGGAGACCGAGGTGTGGGGAGTCGGGGTATGGGTACGCCACGGATGACGATAGACAAGGGTATTGGGGAGTCTAGGATCCACGGTATGGACCACTTCTGTCAGTCTATTTAGATATTTTACTTTAACAACGATGCCTGTTTTAATAACATTTTTTAATAACGATACACGAAAGAACAAAGGCCTATTCAAGAGGGTTGTCCAATTAGTTGACTTTTTTGTACAGAACACTTACATGTGGCCTATGCAGTATTTGATTCACAACAGAATGTATGTAACTAATTTTAAAAAATAAGGATGTGTAACTATAATAAATCAGTAAAATACCCATATGTTGAATTAGATGCTGGTGAATAAAATACGATAAAATTCAGAACAATTGGCACACCACTGATCCTTCTCCAAATGCATTCCTCTTTTGGGTTAAATATTATTAATTATTCAATGACCTTACGTGTCAGTATTCTAACACATCAGAATCATTTTTCACATCAGAATCATGTTTTGTTTTCCTGCTTGCAAAAGTTTCCGTGGGATAGCCCGGGAATTGCGACTCAACTACATTGCAGGCATTCTAAATGTTTGTACCTAAATATGTAACCGTTTCTGTCATCGGCAGGTACATAATTGTATATCAGCTGTAGGGTTAGTACTGTAATGCTTCGAAATTCATTATCTCGAAATTATTTAACCAGTAGTGGAGGGGGGCCTGAGGAGTGGCAGCAGTGACTTAGCGTTAATTTCGACATGCGTTGTACACAGGATTATACTTCTTATTTATTCTTTTTTTCAGAAGGAGTACATAAATAATATATTTTGAATATTTTCATCAGACTTAATCAGGCTTCATTCGAGCTCACATACAGTACGTTCATGCTAACGGCATTAATTATAAGGTAATTTCTAATCAGAAGCATACGTTTGAATACCGTGATAAAATATTGAATATTTATTCTGGAAATAATAACTGATATAAGTAAAATTAGAGCCACGTGCATAGTGTAGTACATTTCACGGGATTAAATTAACCGTTAAACGATATCGAAAAAAAAAATTAGCCAAATCTCAAATAAAAACTCGTCAATAATAATAATAAAATAATATTAAGACATTATTTCTCTCCTAGTACCTGTGATTTAGAAAGTTTTGTGAAAATTTAATCGATAAAGTGTGTTCAAGTTGTAAATTTATGAACCAAAGTGTTTCTATGTGTATGTAGCAAATATAGTTATTCTAAGAATTTATCACGCTTCTGATGTTTCAGAATCATTGCACGCGTCGTTTGCGACTCGATGATATCTGCACGTTAACAGGACGTAAAAATATAATGTGTACGAGTTTCATAAATGCGATGACAAGAGTATTAACTGGTATAGTAATGTACCCCAGTGATCTTTCGGCTGTTAATTAGCATTAAATACGCTCCCAATTACCTTATTATTGGACGTAAATTGCCGTGATATAAACTAGATTAGTGATGGCAATCTCCATCAGCCGGAACTTGCGAGACTACTTTCTACGTTTGTGTATATTGCTCGCGATAATTAGTGATTACGTGATATATTCAAAATGACGTATTTCGGAATTACTAGATGGAGTAGGGAGGATGAGTGTTAAAACCCATGCGAGTACGAGCTATTAGGAGGTGGGCATGATCCTAAAGACAAAGAAGGCGAGCTAATGGTTAGATCAGATTGAAGAGGGCAAGTAATTGCGTTGTTTGCTGATGAGAAAGTAAGGTCGTTCGACCTTCCCTTCTAAGAAACTATTACATTTGAAGATTTATGAAAATTACTCACAGGCGGTCTGGCTGCCTCTATTTTACATCATTCCGGAACGACTTACTTTCTAACTAAAAGGTTTATGTTTTTCTGGAAATTAAAAAAAAAATATATATCGCATCTTGAGAACGTGTTTGCATGCAGTCTGTATCATGGTTCAGAATGTAGATAAAGTCTAATAAAATACAGTCACCGTAGAGATAAAATAATTGGGCGATTTTAGGAGCAGCAGAAAGCGTCTGAATGCGACCTAAGAAACTTATTTAGTACGTAAACCGTAACTAGATAAACTAAGAAATTGAATATGGGGATTGTTCTCTCACTCCCCAAGTACAGTTTTGACGTGTTTAGGAGAAACAAATGAATTTCAGTAATTATACATTAGTTGCCTAATTCAACGCAACTAATAGGATCCTTTCCTATGCCTAGGACATGCTGACTCCGGACATCACGGAACCTGAAGAGACGTAATTAGGTAAGTAAAATTGATTCTTACTTATTCTGGTCAATATGAATTGTTAAGTAAGTGGAGAGGTAGGCGGGTATCTGGCTTCCTCCGCTAAATGCAGTGCCCATTTTAGATGTTTCTCTCAGCATTAATTATCTTCGAAAAACTGCCCTTATTACAATTCGTTTCATTTCTGAAGCGAGAACAGTGATAGAAATGAATTGTGAACGAGCAATTGTAGAACGACGTCTTAGACATTATCTCACAAACATTCAAAATATAAGTAGCATGGAATAACAAAAATGACTTTGAGTTGCATGAAATGATTGCCGCTAATCCATATTTTAATATTTTAAATTTATATAAATATTTAGTCCCTCCACATTGAAAAGGTAGAAGGAACACATGATAAAGAAAAACATTCATAAGCAAAGGATTTGAAATATGTTTTTGTCTTTACGTACTAGAACTTTAGAGGCTCATTTGCGCCAGGATTGGTGACTAAACAGTACTTTGCTGTGTGAAAATGGTGATTCAATATGAAGCACGCAGGCCTGTAAATGACTCATCGACCGAAACCGACTCATCTGGGAAATTATTAATTAATTTGATATTGTTTCAACTGTTTCAATTCGAACTGGGAAGAATGAAATGAAGGTACTCAGAATCATGAATGACAATACCCCAAAACAGTCCATTTGTTGATCAGAACCATTACTCAAGTTGACCGGTAGGTTCTAGGGTTCACGTCCAAAAGATGATGAATTTTGTACTAGATACAAAGCCGGGTGGAATTCATCCTCTTGCATGGAGGAAAATTCTTGGGGTCAGCTGTTCTGATCGGTACTTTTCCGTGGACATTAATATCTGGCGAATGCCAGGGAAAAGCGTTCTACGGACGGAGCGAGATATTCCCTTCCTCTCTTCTCACTCGCACACTTACACTTGCGGAAGCTTATCCCGGTTTGGGAGGTGCACCGCTGGGGAGTTACGAGGAGGAAGAAATCCTTGTAAACTGACGAGTAGATCGGTGACAATACTCATGTTCCAGAAAGGGAGAAACTCCGCCACCTTCCAGGAGATTACGTGCAATACAATTACGGGAATCGTCCCGTAAATAGCTAATTCGTTCAGAAAGAATAGTTTATTCGTACTCACGAATAACATAATTTGTAGAGCATCATCTCTTCTTTCTTTCTTTTTTCTTCCTTTTCTTTCTTTCTTTTTTCTTCCTTTTCTTTCTTTCTTTTTTCTTCCTTTTCTTTCTTTCTTTTTTCTTCCTTTTCTTTCTTTCTTTTTTCTTCCTTTTCTTTCTTTCTTTCTTTCTTCTTCCTTTTCTTTCTTTCTTTCTTTCTTCTTCCTTTTCTTTCTTTCTTTCTTTTTTCTTCCTTTTCTTTCTTTCTTTCTTTTTTCTTCCTTTTCTTTCTTTCTTTTTTCTTCCTTTTCTTTCTTTCTTTCTTTCTTTCTTTTTTCTTCCTTTTCTTTCTTTCTTTCTTTCTTTTTTCTTCCTTTTCTTTCTTTCTTTCTTTCTTTTTTCTTCCTTTTCTTTCTTTCTTTCTTTCTTTCTTTTTTCTTCCTTTTCTTTCTTTCTTTCTTTCTTTTTTCTTCCTTTTCTTTCTTTCTTTCTTTCTTTCTTTTTTCTTCCTTTTTTTCTTTCTTTCTTTCTTTTTTCTTCCTTTTCTTTCTTTCTTTTTTCTTCCTTTTCTTTCTTTCTTTTTTCTTTCTTTTCTTTCTTTCTTTTTTTCTTTCTTTCTTTTCTTTCTTTCTTTCTTTCTTTCTTTCTTTCTTTCTTTTCTTTCTTTCTTCTTTTTCTTTCTTTCTTTCTTTCTTTCCTTCTTTCTTTCTTTTCTTTCCTTCTTTCTTTCTTTTCTTTCCTTCTTTCCTTCTTTCCTTCTTTCTTTCCTTCTTTCTTTTCTTTCCTTCTTTCTTTTCTTTCTTTCTTCCTTTTCTTTCTTTCTTTCTTTCCTTCTTTCCTTCTTTCTTTTCTTTCTTTCCTTCTTTCTTTTCTTTCTTTCCTTCTTTCTTTTCTTTCTTTCCTTCCTTCTTTTCTTTCTTTCCTTCTTTCTTTTCTTTCTTTCCTTCTTTCTTTTCTTTCTTTCCTTCTTTCTTTTCTTTCTTTTCTTTCTTTCCTTCTTTCTTTTCTTTCTTTTCTTTCTTTCCTTCTTTCTTTTCTTTCTTCCTTTTCTTTCTTCCTTTTCTTTCTTTTTCTTTCCTTTCCATTTTATTCCCATCCGTCGGTAGCGCGTGTTCCGGAGGGTTACGATCGGAGCGCGCCGTAACATTTGCGCTCTCCAAACCTTTGCGCGCGGTGGCCCCCATCGAGCGGGTAAAGGTTTCGGACGGAGGCTGCCGGCAGCGCCGCTGCGATCTGCTCTGCGCGCGCTCAAATTGCGGAGGTGAACTTTTCATCGGCAGCTGCGCGCGGGAGGTCGCGCAGGGCGCCGCGCAGAAGGAAGCTCTGAATCAGCGCGAGGCGCCGAGCGCACTGTGGTCGGTGTTCGCAAAGTGGCGGGCGATATGGTCAGAAAATTGTAATTTAAGCCAATGTTTTGGGAAAATAGAATCCCACTCGCAGATTGGCGTATTCTTAAATTTATTGTTGTAATTATTATTGTTAATAATAATGATATAATAATAAAGAAAAGGAGTAGAGTAATACGTATTTGATTAATACGAAATAAATCATTATAATATAAATATCAGAATTACAATATGTTAATGTTAATCTTTAGCCAAATAATTATTTTGTGTGTTAACAACTTTGAATTTTAACTGACACTCAAATGTAGGCTCTACAAAACATCAGTTACGTAATGTCACGAAATATACGATATCGTATATAGTGTTGATGTTGGTGTAGTTTTTTTCAGGAAAAATATCAAAAAATTTTGTTCCATGGGATTTCGGCCGACAAAAAGCCCTCGGGCCAAAGGCGCTCGAACTTTCTTAGCCGCTCAACCATTAGAACCCTTGTAATTCGTTTGAGGCATGAATAGGGGAAGTTTGCATACGCCACTGCGTGACCAGTATCGATCATCTGCGCATGTGCAGATGTACTAAAGTGGTGCAAAACTTGAGCAGCGCATGCGCATAAGATCAATAGTGCATTAACAGTCCTGCTGGTGCAAACTCCGAAATATGTTCAAAATTCTCTCCATTTTAGTGCATCTACGCATGCGCAGAAGATCGATAGTGCGTCACGATCGAGGTGGTACAAACTCCATAATAACTATTCAAATCTCCGAGCTTCCGAGTGCAATCGCCTGTAGCGCCGCGCCGTCAGCCGCGATTGTGCGCAGTCGCGACCACTGTGCGGAGCTGGTCTGCGGCGGCGGCGGGCGATCGCGGTTCAGATCCGGGCGCGGCCGCCGCCGCCGCCGGGGCCGCCGCGGCGCGCCGCCGTAAATCACGGCGTGGGCGCCCGCCGGGTTATCTGCGCGCGGCTGCGGGGGCGCGGCCTGCGGCCCGCCGCGCCTCCTCGCCTCCGGCCGCGCCCGCCACCGGGGCGCCCCGAGGCGCCGCAGCCGGTACGCAGGCGACAGCGACGTTTTCAACATCCATTTGCTGGCGACGTCGATGTGTGTGTTTCTTTTTCTGAAGGCGCTGTTTAGTACTCGGTTTTATTTTTGAATGAAAAAAAAGTACCATTACACAATCAGTCATATTTTAGAACCAACTCATTATACATATATCAGTCATATTTACTTATCATTTACTATAAGTGTCCAAGGGTTAAGGTTCTGAAAAGGAGGAAATTCTTGATGGTAGTGTGTCTCGTTTTTCTGCTATGCAGTATATGTTTTTATTATTCTGTCTAATAAAGAAACCATTTAATTGTTCTTTTTCGTCCGGTTTTGTCAGTTTTATTGTATTTATCGTGAATCTCTGCTCCCCCGCGCGTGAACATTAATGTTCGAGCTAGTGATTAAAAACATCGTTTCCTCTTTATTTATTAAAAGCATGGGTGTTTCAATGTTCGAAATATCGATGTTTTGTTGGCGGTGTCGCATGGCGTGTGCTTAGTTTGCCGCGAACTGCCGGAACCCAACACGCTCCCTCCACCAGATTAGGGAGACGCCGACATTTTTAACCGTTCTGTTCACTCGGCCGGCCAAACCCGGGCGGAAGTGACCACAGTTTGAGGAGTAATACTAAACAAGAAATCTGGTTGATCAGAAGACACTGAGCAGCCGTATACGATACATCGTTATGTTACTTACTAAATGCTTTTCATTTCATTGAAGATCACCTAGGTTGCCAGATTCCATGTGAGAAGCTGCTTCTGGTGAATGCGTTAGTTCAAATAACCATCTTAGCAGTTTTTGCTTTAGATGTTTATGTAGCTTAATTTGTTTTGCCGATTTGGTAAGCGGTACTTGATGGAATCTGTGAGGAGAAAGGAGCACACGGGGACGTAGATCGGAGTGATGTGCAGTTCGTTTTGTTGTTGGAAATTTCCCACGAACCAGGGAGCATTTGAAATGGTTCTGAGGAATGTGATTGGTAAAATTTGCCATTTTAGAATTTTAAATGTGCTAACAGAAGCCGAAAAGAGAGAAGTGTAGGAGGGGATTCCCCTGCGGGTAAAACGTGGGAAAGAAATTCAACACACATTTTTTTTCAGTCCACGCGCATACGGTTGAACGCACTGATCCTGTTAGGTATATAACTCGGTACACGATAGGTAATGACACCCCCTGGGCCAATGGCAGGGACGCCGTCTTCCACCCACATCTTTAAAAAATCTTTCTCGGTCATTAAGATAGACGTCTCTGAATATGGGGCGATTTTTGAAAAATAATACTAGTTCTTCTTCATTCTAATATTTCCAGGGTTAAAGTTATTGGAGCATTTCTTAATGAAGACTTATTATTAATAAAATATTACATTATAAGCATTTAACTCTCTCTTTTTTTTTTCAAACAGCTTAGGAAATGCGGTGATTGTACATTGCTTCCTGCTTACCTTCCGAATTAACAACTACATCAATTTCCAATAGAACATTGTTTTGTGAAGTGTTAAAGCGCACTCATTCAGGATGTGTTGTACTCGGAATCTATAATTTACCTCATATGAAGAGCCTACGGAATCCGTCCGTGCCAGTTTTAACTTTGGAATTGTGGGTCCCGATGTTTATGTTAATCCTTATGTATACCGCAGCGTCGTATGCCAAGCTTGACAGATTCTGAAATTCTGCTCGTATTGCAGTTTGACTGTCATCGAAACAGAGGTCTCCAGATTAAGGGGAACAAACGCATAAATTACGTCAGGACGTACTTTCAAGAAAAGGAACAGACGATTGTATTTCGACTTATGCTCTTACAGACTTCGATCTTTTTAGATCCTTTTAGGTTCTACTACTTTCCCACCGAAGATAAAAGTGCTGGATATATTTATGAGCGACATCTGCATTATTTATGTTTATATAGGGTTCATTTACAGTACTCAGCTGCATTGAGGCTATGAAAGGGGCCATAAGCATTTATTAAGTGCGATTGAGAAACTAGTCGGCTCGGAAGCTACACTTTATGAACGTAATAGCTATTATGACACGCAACGACTAGTAGTGCTGAGTCCGAAGGTTACCGACATCGAATCTATGAGAAATTTCGAAAACGTATTTATTTTACGGTCATCCAAACTCGTATTTATTGTATTTGATATCTGCATGGAAAATGATCTCAATATTATGAATCAATCTTCGTATTTATGCGGTTGGAAACACTTGAATGTGCGATATCTTCGGAGAACCGATGAAGGAAACGCATGAGACAAGTAATTTCAATTCATGTCACCCTGATATGGGCGCAGTTTTTAGTGATATTCAAATGGTTTGCCTCATAGAAAAAGTAGTACAGCTCGAGAGCGAAAACACAAAGGTTGTTATTCGAAACGACGTTTGACGGAGATGAGTAAGTGATGTAAGCAAAATACTAAGAGAGAAAACAGTGAAAGTAATGTTTTAATAAACTGATAGTCAAGTGTTTATGTGTAATTAATTGTACTAGAATGTTTGATTAAAAGTACTAGAATGTGATAGTTGTTTAATAGATCAGAAACCAGAAAGGCAATAGCACTCTGAAATATATCAATTCTCATAAAACATCCTTCAGTGATGGTGATGCTAAAATATAATAAACTTGCTAATAGTTAGTATCTCAATGATGAACTTAATAATGTGTAATTATCTTGGCACTCAAATACATATGGAAGGATATAACTGTTTTAAATAATATGAGTGGATACATTTCTATCACAATACAATATTTATGCTAAATGTTTCTTCATTATAATGCATAGTAGGTCCATATTAAGAATTTACGAGATACTATCTTAGTACATTGTCAGCTTTGTGGGCCTTTTATTACGGGGACTGTGGGTAAATATGACACATTGCCAAGAAAGTACTATGAAGTATAAAGCAATGATTACCTAAGATTTCTGTAGAATACAACGTATTCATCTTGGTAATCTTTCATTAATCTGAAAGTTTGAAATACGCAGGTATTCACATTTATCTTGCTTATTCCGAAAGGAGGAGTTGCTTAGCGTGGAGCGGTGTATTTCGTGGAAGGTGCCGGGGTACATTCTGTAGAAAGAAGAAAAATATAACTTACGCATATACATCTTATGTGCGAATGGGAAAGATGCAAATAAAAAGGATGTACGAACGTGAAAACTGTAGCATTCAGGATAAGATGAGATACTATAAGAACAAGTACAAGTAGTGATATATTTTATTGTATCTTAGTATAATATCGAAAAGTTGTCCTCGAAGGAAGTGAAACAACGTGGGACTTTCTTCTTCTAATACAAGTGAATTCCCGGTTACAAAAGGCATCTCAGAATAAAAATTTCTACTTTGTATCATGTGTGGGTCCAATATACAAGAAGACTGAAATTGTTTAACCTTTTGTAACTCCCGAACTTATGTGATTTAGATTCAGATTGATTGCTGTTTCCGGGCGCGCCAACGGCTATGGTCACTAGTCCCGTACGAGTAGTTCATGTTTTTGCGGGAGATGGAGGTACTCTTCCCCCAGTGGTAGACGAGATCGGGCGTCGGCCTGCGTCGGCCTACGTGGGCTTGCGGGTATTTTCCCCAACCAGGTGTCTCCTACCAGCGTGGCACCGTCCCCCAGCGGGACAAGCTCTAAGCTCCCGTCTGGTCTTCCGACATTAGTGTACTCCGTGTAAATGTGTGTGTAAGTAAGGGATCAGGATAGGGTAAGGAGAGGAAGGAAAGATCCCGCGCGATCCATGGCCAATTTGTTTCGGTACAGATCCATATCCGCCTGGTGTAGATCGGAGAAACTACGGGAAACTACCGACTAGAGCAGCTGGCCGATGAAATTCTCCTCCAGACAGCACCTGAATTCGAACCAGCTACGTAGCTTGTGTTGAAAATCCTGCCATCGTCGGGAATCGAACCCTTGGATCTCCCGGAGTACGGCAAAGAAATTAGGTCAAAATACGAAAGTAAGGTGATTAAAAAATGTGGGATTTACGCATTCGATTTACGAAGATAAGGTATTCGAAATACCATTTGATTTCTGATGTGCATCGGTATCTTGATGAGAGGTACAACTACATATTCGCATGTAGATATTCAGATTAAGACTCAGTTTTAGAACATAAAAGCAAATTATCCTGTTGCAAGAGTCCGTATTATAAATGAAAAGTATTCATGTACACGTTTGGTTTCACTGTCTGCATCAGCCACGGCAAGGTAACACTCGTACTAGAGCTCGCGGGAACTGTGTCCGTAGAAATAGGGTCGGGATTTAAAAGTAAGGGTTGTACAAACCGCACCGGTATGATGGTTCGTCACTCAATACCTGGCCCATAACAGTCTTTTGGAGAAGTCAGTTGACGTTATTGTTCCAAATGTAACTATATTAATTTCGTTTCATCCATTAAAATAAAGAAACTATCCATTAGAATGAAATAATACATCAGTCATCTTTTAATTTGTCGCTTGAGAGTAAAATTAAATATTTTGAGTCGAAAAGATCTAGATTTTGTAATTGTTTTCTTAAGAGATAAATAATTGCCTTAACTACCTACCTTCAGATCAGGAGCTTCTTGTCTGTTAAGAACTGTCTCCTTGTAAGCATGATTTGCTAATTAATATAAACTTGTAAATTTATTTCACATTATTGCACCTTCTCAAATAAAAAAAATTATAGTGTACGTGATGCGAAAACTATGTGCATTAAACCTTCTACCACAGTGGATTCTTCAAAGAGAAACCCAATTAAGAAGGAATCGTTAGAAAGAAAATCGCGAAGGGAGACGATAGACAGGAACAGGCGTGAATTACTTCATGAAATTGACAATATATCATTAAAGAGGATAAAAGTATAATTACAAATCTCTCGCTGGCGTTTGAGTCTGACCGTGGAAGGGGAAGTCCTCGCATGAAAGGTGATCACTACCGAAAGCTCACTTCATTCTAAAATTTTTTGTTGGTGCTACCAGTCTTTACGTTATCCGTGCCGCAGATTTCAATTAATCTTTACGTAATTCGAATACCCCTTATCTCCATTCTGGAGCAGTAACACACATTTATTATGCGCATTACCGACTATAAAGCCATTACTTTTTTTGCCAACTCGATTTCCCTTCCTCCAATGTATTACGTCAAACTCACGTTCGCGTTCATCGTTGCGAGTTCTGTTAAAGGAGGGAGCTTATAAACAGGTAATAAGCAAGAACCTTTCGGCGACATTGAATAAGAAATCCGACGTAGGCGTGACTTGAGTTCCACTTTAATAAAATACTCCATTAATCGCGAGAAGTTAATGATACGTCTCGAACCTTCTGACTTCTCGACTACATTGCAGCTAAGGGAGATTTGGATCAGCAATTAAAATTCTATTGAAACGATTGACCGATTCGGCCAAGAAAAGTCTATTTCTCGATTTTTTGCCTCTTTTGATACATTACAAATCGTTAATTTAGTTTTCTGAATTACCTTAAAGATTTCTGTTTTTTCATTATTTAGTGTATCAGCCCTTGAACACTTCATAAAATCTCGAAGTTAATATTTTTACGAGTCTGTGCAAACGCAAAGAATTGGAAATGCAGTTGGCTTGTATGTTTATCCCATCCGCCCAACGCTCAAGGTACTTCACCGTTTATGACTGTCAGAATTCAAGTCAGAATTGTTCCATGATGTCACGGGAGTAACCTATGCTAGTTGTTATTTGTATTATTCTTCTAGGTCGAATGGTATTCTGTAATATACACCATGCTTTGAAGGCAATTCAAAGCGGAAAGAACGAAGTTCAACTCGTTATTTCCGGTAGCCTTATTGGCTCAACTACTTTTTTCAAGGTAGTGTAAAAATATTCATATCTTGTACTTTAGTCAACATATTTTTTCTAAGTATTTCGTTTTACTTGTTTATTATGAATATTAAGAATATGAATTTTAAAGAACTTTTAATAAATAAAAATGTAAGTTTTTTGGCATTACATTTATTTACGCTAGATAATATTAATTTTATACTCCTACTATAAGATTTGTTTATGTAAATATGTGAAAATATAAAGTTTTGATGTATGTGAGCTAAGCAATAGATATATGTGAGCTAAGCAATAAAGACCAAATTAAACAAGTAAAATCTCTGAAGTCACACAACAAACATCAAATATTTAGCATTTGCAGAAATATTAAGTTGCCTGAACTTCGTAGGGAAGTTTTGAGAATATCTTGCATCCATATATCACAAACAATCGTTTTTCATAAGGAATTGTTCATCGCATACACTTTCAACCGCTTGCATTATTTAATTCATACTCAAAATGTATTCTAAGAGGATCCACTGAATTTAGTTTCAACATTAACTGCATTGTTAATCGACTGTACGAATTGATTCACGGAAGTGTTTTTAATTTGTCGGAAATCACTAGCCGATCACTCGAATAATTTTCTTGAGTTAATATGATTTATTTTCCTCAAAGAAGAGTAAAAGACTAGTATTGGGATATAAATTAGTCTAGACAACTAGTATTGAGGAACATTGTTGGGAATTTTTCTAGGAGTTCGAGTCACTGACTTACGAACTAACACGAAAATCACGAACTTTCTACTAACACTAAGAACTTATAAGATTATTTTTAATTCCTAAAATTGTATCCTGAAGTAACGATTAAGTAACACTTAGCAAAACTTGAAAAAATGCTTCAGTAAAACGCCCTAATGAACATATCAGAAAATGTAACTAACTCTTATGAAATGAGAAATTATATCAATGTAATCACACTAACATTCAGCCTTTACCAATTATACCAATATATCAGCCTAATATTGTTGCATTACAGTTGATGTTTCCGGGAGTTTTGGACATTATGAGCAAGACAGAGTTCTGTGAAGGTTCGGTTACATTTCAAAACATTACAGTGTTTCAAAAGCAATGCAAACTGATAGTATGCTTTTCCAGAAAATACAATACAGTTGTATTAGAACGCAACGTCTCTAAGTCTTTGTGTGTAAATTATTTCTACAAATATTTTTCTGGCATTTCGCATTCGCAAGGTTTATCGTTCCCGCTCTATAGTGATATTAATCTTTGACGTACTTGTTCCACGTTTGCACAGGTCTTGCAATAATGACGTTATTTGACGTGTGACAACCGGCGGATACACTTCTGCCCGTGCATTGCGCATTTCCACCTGCAGCCACTTCGCGTTTCCCTCTCCGGTGCTGACGTCTCCGTTCGAAATGCCTTCCCTGCTTCTTCTACTTCTTCTTCTTCTTCTTCTTCTGCCGCTCTTGCCGGTGTCTGTCTCCACCAAAATTGTCACACTCCTTTGCTTTCGGCGACTTCGCTGATGCCAAAGACGTGTCATTTTCCTCTTCAATTACCATTGATCCGTTCTATCTCATTCATCGACTCTATACGATTCCTTCATTGCCCCTGACTCAGTTGCCTTATTCTTCGTCGCCCCCACCGTTGCTACCTAACAGCCATGTTTTCTTCTATCTCGTCCGTCAGTTGGCCTCACTGTCAACCGTCATAGTCTCACCTCTCAGTTCCACCGCCCCTCTACCGATGCCATCACAATTGCTTCAAACGCTATCTTTTCGTTGTCTCCATCTTTGCCTCGTCTCCATCTTTGTCTCGTCTCCATCTTTGTCTCGTCTCCATCTTTGTCTCGTCTCCATCTTTGTCTCGTCTCCATCTTTGTCTCGTCTCCATCTTTGTCTCGTCTCCATCTTTGCCTGGTCTCCGTCTTTGCCTGGTCTCCATCTTTGCCTCGTCTCCATCTCCATCTCTGTCTCTATGTCCGTCTCTCGCCTGCCTGTCCCGCCTTCGTCTCCGCCTCAGCCTCTGTTTCCTTCTCCGCCAGCGCTTCGGACTGGGACTCCGACTCCGCCTTCTCCTTCGCTTCCGCCTTCCTCTCTACTTCCGCCTCCACTTGCGTCTTTGCCTCCGTCGCTGCTTTCGCCTCCGACTCCGAATCTGCCTTCTTCTCCGCCTCCGCCTCACACACCTCAAATGCCGTCCTCGGTTCTTGAATACAATCGGTGTCACTGAACAGCCATTTAGCCTCCGCTGTCACCACCGTCTGCCTAGCTGTCTTCGACACCGCGTCCACCACTTAATATTGTCGGCGGGGTCGTCCCGTGTCGCGCGCGACAGTCTCTTGGAGTGTCACCTGTGTCGCAATGCATTGTGTCGCGGTGCCAACACGTGGAAGAGCTTCTTAGAAGCCAAGTATGCTCAGATGGTGCTAAAGACAGTATACAAACTTCTAGAACTGCAGTGGGGCCGACCATGGCAAACTGCTGTTTTTTAAACCGTTTCTTGCGTGACCATCGTCTCTGATGAATGAACAGTTTCACGTCTAATGTTGTAGGTGAAAAAACAACAAAAAATTGAAAATGTTTCCAAATAGGACTTCTGCGATGTATTGCGTCATATTTCATAAGAGTCTTAAATTTACTTTATTTATGCGAGTTCGAAGGAATTCCTTGGAAATCACAGAAACCGCATGTATTTAATGTTTTCTTGTATTTTGTAATTTAGTTTTATTGTAATGTACTTACTTTTTTAAGTGTTAACACGTTTGGGAGCTTTTAAGTATAGGTCGCTTTTAATACAAACTTATTTTATCCGGCCTGAGTAGCAAAGATCGCTAAGGCCGAATGGCCGCTGTTGCTTCCTTCGAAGGGTCGCGGGTTCGAATCGCGCCTCGGGCACGGACGTTTGAGTGTGCATGCGTGTGTGCGTGCGTGTGTGTGTGTGCATGTGTGTGTGTGCATGTGTGTGCATGTGTGTGTGTGTGTGTTATTCTTACGTGTACCCTCTACAGTTATCAGTCGCAGTAAAACAATCAGAGCGGTCGCTATGTGACATTAGAAGTTAAAAAGCGACCTTAAAAAAATTATTTTATTTGAATAAACATTCGTGACTGATAGTCGAGAAAATATGATGCCTAATTTACATATGATAAGATACGATAATTTAAATATGATAATGATGATAATTTACATGTGGTAATGAAGAAAGCTTGATTTATGTGACGTGAATTCTCTCTCGCAGGCTAACAATACTGGACAATGTAGTCAATGGTGTGTCCATGGGGAGGAGTAGTCAAATGATGATGTTCAGCAAGGGACAGACATATTACGCAATATAGGAGTTTGAAAGTTGATTATGTTTGTAAGTGAAGAAAGTATTAGTTCATTAACTAGTTACCATTGTTGTTTATGTAAGTAAATTAACAAAAATCTCTTGTTACTGATATTAACTAAGGTGAAAAAAATGAAAAAGGTAGAATGCCTTTAAGGCACCTCAATACTTCAGGTATAATGGTTGGTGAACAATAAGCATACGATGAATGATAAACGAGAAAATTACATATATAATAATATGCACGCGATACTTTAGAATTTCAATACATATTTGTTTTAGTGTATTTCTTACATAAATGTTTTGTGTTTATTGTGATGTGCTAGTCTGGCAGTTTTTCAGCAAGATTGTTTTAGGGTATTTTCTTCAGTGTGCAGTATTTTTCATTCGGTGAGCTTCTGTCGTTCTTTGTATGATTATCAAGTTAATGAACAACGAAGACATTTCGTCCACGTTTCGAAACCACAATGAATAAACCACGAATTTCTAGTGCTAAGATACATTAGAATCAGTAATTCTACAGTATCGTTTCAGTGTCCACAATTACCAAATAAAATTTAAAACATTTACGAATTGTAAATACTAAATGTGTCAAATTTCGACGGTTTCATCGTTCGACACTTTGCCGTGTGTCGCATTACCAACCACAATAAATATTTTAAACCCTTTAGTAAATAAGCAGAAATAATTCATCTACCACTACAATACCTTTCTAAATATTGTTTTAATGAAATTCTCCCTTTAAATAAGCTCTTTGATTACGATTATACAAACTGTCACGATGTGCTTACGTTTGAATAACATTACACATAGAGTCCATTCGGTTATTTGCACATATTCACTTAGCTTCCACGTGCTTCTTCTGTGGCCGGCTCGTTACATGGATGGGTAACACGGTTGGGATCTACGAGCCGTACTGCTCTTAGCGTAAAAATATTTTCTTTACTTTTATTATTAAAAGTACTTGTCGGATAGAAATAAAGGAAGGAAGAAAATAAGGAATAAGGAATGGAAAAAGAAAGGAAGGAGAGGAATAAGAAATTTACATAATTACACGATACAAGGATTATTATAAATAATGAAGGGATTAATCATAAATTACGTAACGCTAAAGTTAGTTTAGAGTTACATAACACTAATTGAAAAAAATACATTATTGAAGTTATTCCTTTTAGTATTTTACCAAAATATTAAAACATTAACAATAAAATAAATAAATAAAAAAGGTATGATAAAGAAGATGTTACAAGAGATATATTTTTTCATCAATGGTGCCTAGATTGAATCTGTTAGATCAGTTTCGAAAATTTTCTTGTAATCTGTGTACTAGAATCCAATTAATTTGGCACAGTCAGATGTCAGAAATTTTCTCATTTATTTCATTCTTTCCTTTACTCGAAAATTGTTCCCAATTTTATTATTAGAAGCAGTTCGCATCGCCAACTAATTCTGTTTTTAAATGTCACACATTTTAAAATATTAATACCAATTGTTTTTACTGCTACGTAATTTATTTATTACCCATTCTAAATGCGGATTGTGTGTGAATCTCAAGCGTTAAGTAATAATTTAGTTCGCGTAATAATTCAAGCGCGCTACAGGTGCGTTACAGGGAGAGAGGAGGTATTCCAACTGTTTCAAATTCGCGTTACGTAATTTATTATCGACCCCTTAGAGTAGTAAGTAAGCAGAAATATATTTTCTATCGCTACAATATCTATAGAATATATTTTGAATGAGATGCCTCCATTAAGTAAGCACGTTGGTTACGATTAGACGCTGTCGCTATCTGTTTACGTTTGAATAACCTTACACATTGGGTCGATACGGCTATCTGCAAATATTCACTGCGCCTTCACGTGATTCTTCTTTCGTCGGGTCGTTACATAGAACATCTTGGTCGGGATATACGTATTGTGCATGCATATAAACACTTTCTTTTCATTTTATAGTAAAATGTAACTGTTCGTATAAAATATCAAGAGGAATAAAGACAGTGAGAATACTAATAACGTACAAGAAATACTTTAAAAAATTGACATCAAAGCCACATTCAAGCCACAAATAGTTAAACGCATGTCTTGGATGTATATTATCATACAAAATGGTCACTTCAGGATTCATTTGAAGTGGTGTCATTTAGAAATTATTTAAAAAATGAAATCTTAATTGCAAATTCTTTTTATCTGGTTCGTTTACTTGATGTTACGTTTTGCATATTGCTCAGGCATACTTCTTCTCAAGATGGTCGTTTGTAGAAATCTCTTTCCATAATCGAGTAGTCTGCTCTTCTAGTATCTTTCTAATCCAAACAAAGATTTCATAGTTTCTTTACGTGAGAACTTTCATTCAATTGAAAATGCAATTACGAACCAGGATTTTCAAAGGGATTCTGATTTTTTAAAGACATCCCTGAACGTTTAAGTGCATTTAGTCGTTTATATTTGCGATAAATGTCCATTTGAATATCAATTATGGGATATAATAATGTCATGATAAATTATATCTCTGTCTCTCCTCTCGCATTTATTCTCTCTCTCATCTCTATCTCTCTTCTCTCCACTCTTCATTCCTCTCTTCTCTCCTCTCTTCTCTCCTCTCTTCTCTCCTCTCTTCTCTCCTCTCTTCTCTCCTCTCTTCTCTCCTCTCTTCTCTCCTCTCTTCTCTCCTCTCTTCTCTCCTCTCTTCTCTCCTCTCTTCTCTCCTCTCTTCTCTCCTCTCTTCTCTCTCTCTTCTCTCCTCTCCTCTCCTCTCTTCTCTTCTCTTCTCTCTTCTCTCCTCTCTTCTCTCCTCTCTTCTCTCCTCTCTCTCTCTCCTCTCCTCTCTTCTCTTCTCTCCTCTCTTCTCTTCTCTCTTCTCTTCTTTCCTCTCTTCTCTTCTCTCTTCTCTTCTCTCCTCTCTTCTCTCCTCTCTTCTCTCCTCTCTTCTCTCCTCTCTTCTCTCCTCTCTTCTCTTCTCTCCTCTCTTCTCTTCTCTCCTCTCTTCTCTCCTCTCTTCTCTCCTCTCTTCTCTTCTCTCTTCTCTTCTCTCCTCTCCTCTCTCCTCTCCTCTCTCCTCTCCTCTCTCCTCTCTTCTCTTCTCTCCTCTCTTCTCTTCTCTCCTCTCTTCTCTCCTCTCTTCTCTCCTCTCCTCTCTCCTCTCTTCTCTTCTCTCCTCTCTTCTCTCCTCTCTTCTCTTCTCTCCTCTCTTCTCTCCTCTCTTCTCTCCTCTCCTCTCTCCTCTCCTCTCTCCTCTCTCCTCTCCTCTCTCCTCTCCTCTCTCCTCTCTTCTCTTCTCTCCTCTCTTCTCTCCTCTCTTCTCTTCTCTCCTCTCTTCTCTCCTCTCTTCTCTCCTCTCTCCTTTCCTTCCTCTAAAATTCTTTCATTGATTGCTGCGCTGAACTATTGTTGTTCCACAACATCAAAACGATTCCTTAAAGAATAAAAAAATATTACACTAAAATTCAATCGGCAACCGTTCTTAAACCGGGATTTTTGACTAAACATAGCAAGTTTTAATAACCCTTCTGGTGCGGTTCCCCTTGTCCAATTCCCCCGCGCGGCTGCTTCCGGACCACTACACACATTGGCAAGCACGCGCGTGTGTCACGCACGAGCATTACGCAACGCCGCGTGCGGGCGTCCGCGTAGCGCGTTCTTCCCCGCCATGCACCTCCCCGCCCTCCCCCTCCCCCTCCCCCTCCTCCACACGCTGTCTCCCTCCACGCCCGCTCCGCTCCTCCATGCCCCAACCCGGCCCTCTCCTCCTCACCTTGCCCCCACTCCGCTCCTCCTCGCCCCGCCCGCTCTTTCTCGCCCCTCCCCGCTCCCCGCTCGCTATTCCTCGCCTCGCCTCGCCCAGCCCCTCCCCATTCCTCCTCGCTCCACCCCGCCTCACCCCGCACCTTGTCCCGCACCGCACCGCTCCTCATCGTCCCGACCCGACCCGTCCCGCCCCGCTCCTCCTCGCTTCACCCTCCTCGCTCCTTCGTCGCACTGCACCGTCCCTCCCTGCCCCGCCCCGCCTTGCCCCGCCCCGCCCTGCCCTGCCCCGCTCCGCTCCGCCCCGCACGCGGCGCTCGACCCTCCGGCCTCGACCGCGCGCGCGTGACCGCCGGCGGCGCTGCGCCGCGTCCTCGCACGTAGAAGCGCAGCCCACAGGCCCCGCTTTTCCTCCGTTTTTCCATACATTATTCCTTGTTTCTGAGCGCGTCCATTTCTATGGTCATTAGTACCGTAAGTGTAATGACCTTTGTTTTATCACGGGGGTTGCGGAGGTGGCGGTTCTTCCTCCGCTGAATGCTGAGGTCCGACACCGACTGCACTGGGCGCAACAAAACTCCGTCCGTATTCTATATTCATTCAATTATGAATCTATAATCAATGAGAAATGTAATTTAAGTAAACGGCGCTCATATGTGTAAATTGCAGTCATGTGGCGGAAATGCTCGTCTGCCATGCGTACCTACATGCAGGATTGGTTGACAGTAGTACGTAACCTTATCGAACTGTTGCAGGATGCGTGAAAATCCTCGCGTAGCAAGGTCTGACCAGCCCAGGATGCGACTAGGGGTCGTGGTACCCAGTCGCAGGCAGCCGATGCTATTCAACTCCTTATCTCCGACGAACGTGGCCGAGGTGGCTAGATCGTTTCCCGACTCAGCGCCTCGGTCGGAAGGGTTGCGAGTTGGAGTCCCGCAGTGGGCATTGTTTGTCCCTTGACTCTCGGGTATGTGTTGTCGCGGAAGACCTTCTGAGTCTGCTGATCACACACCGAGGACCCCGAATGTGTGTCTAGTGTAAAGGTTAATATGTGTCCCCATGAGGGACATAATGGGTACCCGGCGCGGATAGTCGAAAATCGACTTCCCCTGAGCTGGATCCCCCCCCCCCCATCAACAAAAAAATCGTTGGCGAACATCTGAGGAAACCTTTTGAAGGGATGTAGCCCTGAGTAATACACGTTGTCCGTTATGTGTCTAATAAAACAATTATGTCTATTTACGCATGTTTTAATATCTCCTACTCGGCTCCTGAACCAGGAACCAATTTGGCATTACCATTGCGATGAATGGTACCATCCACTGACCTTAAGTTGTGTAAAGTAAATTTCTATTCTTGACGCTGTGTTCCCTGATTTAAAAAGGTTGCCATGACTTATCGAATGACCCTCGATGTTTATATTGAGTATTATATTAGGAATAGTTTCTAGATATTAAGTCTCACTTCTTCGAATGCTGTCTTGGACTGAAGTATCTTCGTCATGCTGAACGCAGGCTTTGTCGTAGTCTTTTTATACTTCCATTATTTATCCCCGACTTATTGAATGTTCTGCAACCTTCACGATTTTTCTCTTTTCGTTATTCATTATTTTCGTTTTCTTTTTTAATTCCTCTTTTACTCTTTCATTTCTTCTGTGACTGTTTTTTTAGGAATATCTCTTAGATCGGTAGTCGCTAATAATTCCCGCAGATAATGAATATTGCCACTCGTCATCTCAAAGATACCTATATCTAGTTATGTGTGCCCGCCCATTCCAAAGGTTTTGTTCGAATAGGTACTTGGAATCTATTAGTTTCTCTCTCCTTGGCTTCGATGGTTCTGTCGCAGCATTGACATTGCTGCCAGGGTGGTCTTAGGTCTCGAGCCCCTGTGGTGATGTATTTTCGACACTAGCTGTATAGTCAGATAGATTTGATACACTATCTGGAAAGGAATTCTAGTGTCGGACAGCTCGGATTGGTAGTTGTCCTTGCATTCTCCGATCCATTCAAATGCCGGAACAGTACCCAACAAATGGGACACGGATCGCGCGTGATCTTTTCTTTTCCTTCCTTGTCCCATCTTCACTCCTTATTCGCGCGCACTCACTCACTCACTCACTCACTCACTCACTCACTCACTCACACAGTCACTCACACAGTCACTCACACAGTCACTCACACAGTCACTCACACAGTCACTCACACGGTCACTCACACAGTCACTCACACAGTCACTCACACAGTCACTCACACGGTCACTCACACAGTCACTCACACAGTCACTCACACAGTCACTCACACAGTCACTCACACAGTCACTCACACAGTCACTCACACAGTCACTCACACAGTCACTCACACAGTCACTCACACAGTCACTCACACAGTCACTCACACAGTCACTCACACAGTCACTCACACAGTCACTCACACAGTCACTCACACAGTCACTCACACAGTCACTCACACAGTCACTCACACAGTCACTCACACAGTCACTCACACAGTCACTCACACAGTCACTCACACAGTCACTCACACAGTCACTCACACAGTCACTCACACAGTCACTCACACAGTCACTCACACAGTCACTCACACAGTCACTCACACAGTCACTCACACGGTCACTCACACGGTCACTCACACGGTCACTCACACGGTCACTCACACGGTCACTCACACGGTCACTCACACAGTCACTCACACAGTCACTCACACAGTCTCTCACACAGTCACTCACACAGTCTCTCACACAGTCACTCACACAGTCACTCACACAGTCACTCACACAGTCACTCACACAGTCACTCACACAGTCACTCACACAGTCACTCACACAGTCACTCACACAGTCACTCACACAGTCACTCACACAGTCACTCACACAGTCACTCACACAGTCACTCACACAGTCACTCACACAGTCACTCACACAGTCACTCACACAGTCACTCACACAGTCACTCACACAGTCACTCACACAGTCACTCACACAGTCACTCACACAGTCACTCACACAGTCACTCACACAGTCACTCACACAGTCACTCACACAGTCACTCACACGGTCACTCACACGGTCACTCACACGGTCACTCACACGGTCACTCACACGGTCACTCACACGGTCACTCACACGGTCACTCACACGGTCACTCACACGGTCACTCACACGGTCACTCACACGGTCACTCACACGGTCACTCACACGGTCACTCACACGGTCACTCACACGGTCACTCACACGGTCACTCACACAGTCACTCACACAGTCACTCACACAGTCTCTCACACAGTCACTCACACAGTCTCTCACACAGTCACTCACACAGTCACTCACACAGTCACTCACACAGTCACTCACACAGTCACTCACACAGTCACTCACACAGTCACTCACACAGTCACTCACACAGTCACTCACACAGTCACTCACACAGTCACTCACACAGTCACTCACACAGTCACTCACACAGTCACTCACACAGTCACTCACACGGTCACTCACACGGTCACTCACACGGTCACTCACACGGTCACTCACACGGTCACTCACACGGTCACTCACACGGTCACTCACACGGTCACTCACACGGTCACTCACACGGTCACTCACACGGTCACTCACACGGTCACTCACACGGTCACTCACACGGTCACTCACACGGTCACTCACACGGTCACTCACACGGTCACTCACACGGTCACTCACACGGTCACTCACACGGTCACTCACACGGTCACTCACACGGTCACTCACACGGTCACTCACACGGTCACTCACACGGTCACTCACACGGTCACTCACACGGTCACTCACACGGTCACTCACACGGTCACTCACACGGTCACTCACACGGTCACTCACACGGTCACTCACACGGTCACTCACACGGTCACTCACACGGTCACTCACACGGTCACTCACACGGTCACTCACACGGTCACTCACACGGTCACTCACACGGTCACTCACACGGTCACTCACACGGTCACTCACACGGTCACTCACACGGTCACTCACACGGTCACTCACACGGTCACTCACACGGTCACTCACACGGTCACTCACACGGTCACTCACACGGTCACTCACACGGTCACTCACACGGTCACTCACACGGTCACTCACACGGTCACTCACACGGTCACTCACACGGTCACTCACACGGTCACTCACACAGTCACTCACACAGTCACTCACACAGTCACTCACACAGTCACTCACACAGTCACTCACACAGTCACTCACACAGTCACTCACACAGTCACTCACACAGTCACTCACACAGTCACTCACACAGTCACTCACACAGTCACTCACACAGTCACTCACACAGTCACTCACACAGTCACTCACACAGTCACTCACACAGTCACTCACACAGTCACTCACACAGTCACTCACACAGTCACTCACACAGTCACTCACACAGTCACTCACACAGTCACTCACACAGTCACTCACACAGTCACTCACACAGTCACTCACACAGTCACTCACACTCACTCACATACACACTCACTCACACACACACTCACTCACACACTCACTCACTCACACACACTCACTCACTCACACACACTCACTCACTCACACACACTCACTCACTCACACACACTCACTCACTCACACACACTCACTCACTCACACACTCACTCACTCACTCACACACTCACTCACTCACTCACACACTCACTCACTCACTCACACACTCACTCACTCACACACTCACTCACTCACTCACACACTCACTCACTCACACACTCACTCACTCACACACTCACTCACTCACTCACACACTCACTCACTCACTCACACACTCACTCACTCACACACTCACTCACTCACACACTCACTCACTCACTCACACACTCACTCACACACACTCACTCACACACACTCACTCACACACACTCACTCACACACACACTCACTCACACACACACTCACTCACACACACACTCACTCACACTCACACACACACACACACACGCACGCGCGCGCATATTATCATCTAGTTGCACTTTACTACAAAACACTTCGAGAGAACATTCGAGAACTTACAGCGCGTCGTGGCTGGGGAGTTGCCCAGCTGGGCGAGGAGGAAATCCCTCAAGCTTACGAGCAGGTCGGCGCCGGATTCTTCCGGCGCGTGAGATAGACCGCTACCAAACGAGAGTATGAAACACAATATACTTACGGGAATAGTTAACACGCCAGGACACACTATATATAGTTAATCATTCATTTAAATTTCTCGATACGAATATACTTACAACCATGTGTTCGTAACACGAATTTTAGATTTCAGGTGTAACTACTTGCAGATTATTGTCAGATCTTTTCTGCGATTTATGATATCCTCCTTCGGATCAAAATGTTAGTGAATTGGTCAGATTGCGGTGAACGGAATGGCGTAGAATTGCTTTTGAGCTAAAAATATCCACGGTGGTTGTTGCTCTCCAAGTATCGCAAAAGAGGTACATAATAACGCTCTCAGAGTAGTTAATAATTTCACAGTCGTAAAGAGAGGCGAGTTAATATAAGTAATTAGGGTAATTGCAATATTAATTGCGATTAATGTGTGGAAAACAGCGTGCGCGACAAGTACACAAAGAATCCAGTCCACTACACAGCAAGATAGACAAGATATCATACTTCTACTACTAATGAATAAAATATTTAAATTTGCGGTAATTGCATATTCAAGTGAACAAATTTGTTCCATGAAGGAAAATAGATTAATTTAAAATTCGTGCGAATTGCATAATGGTGACGGGTGTGCATGACGTGTACAATAAATTTTTTAAAAAAAATGAACTTTTAAACGAAAATTTTAGAACTTAATAAAGCGAGATATGTTGAAAATTGAAACGAAATTGAGATTAAAAATTGAAGTGTGGAAATGGTGAAATTAATTTTTTTACTGTATGTAAAATGTTCCAAATACTATTGATATTTTCGATTTACGATTTATTCGATTTACCTCACTTCTTTCGCATGTTTACTCGTGTATAACCCTCCCTCCCTTCATAACCTCCGTCCTTCTCCCTCATTTCCGTGTCCATCCTTTTGGCCCTTGTGATGCGCCTGGGAGGACGCCGCGGGTCGTGCCCGACGTGGTCTTCAGCGCTGCCGGCGTTCCCATACGGGCGTCCTCCCTCCCTTTCCTGGTCGTCCCCTCTCCCTCATCGCGCGTGACCGGCTGCGTCGCATCCTCGCGCGCACTCACGCATACTTGTCGCCCCCCCCGCCCCCCTCCATTCCCCTCCCTCCTCCCCTGGCCGTTACCACCGTCACTTTCCCCTCCGCCGAGGCGCCGCGCCGCACCACGCCATGCCGCGCCGTGTTGTGCTCCAGCGGCACGGGCCCGCGACTGTACGGGCCGCCGTTCTGCTAGCTGCCTGGCCTAGTAATGGAAGTGAAATCGAGGTTAGTGTTTCCTAGCTGGTGGCCACTCCGCTGTACCACTTTCCCTTTCAAGCGCCGCTCCGCCGCCGCCGCCGCCGCCGCCGCCGCCGCCGCCGCCGCCGCCACCGCCACCGCCACCGCCGCCGCCGCCGCTGCCGCCGCCGCTGCCGCCGTCGTACAACGAGGCGCTCTGTGGCGGGGCTCCCGCCCGCCCGCCCGCCCGCCCGCCCGCCCGCCTTGCTGGAGAAGCGGCCTTGCGAGCGGGCTGGGGCGGGAGACGGCGGACGGGTAAAAGAGAAGTCGACTGGGCGGGGAAATGAGTGGGTGGGCGCGGCGGGTGACAGGCTGGGGAACGGGGTGATAAGGCGGGGTGGCGGGTTGAGCAGGCGGGTGGTGGTGGCGAGTAAGCGGGTGAGGTAACGCGTAGGCAGATGGCATGTTGGGAAGGAAGGCGGATTGACGCGTTGGGCACGCGGGATGGCGAATGAGCAAACAGGGTGACCGGCGAGAAGACAGGGTGGCGGGTGGGTACCCAGTGGTGAGAGAGCAGACAGATGAAAATAAAGAATTTGGGGTGGCGGGTGAGCAAGCGGAGTGATGAGAGAGGAATTCGGATGATGAGGTACCATTCGGAGCGGTGGATGAACGGGCGGGTTGCCAGGCAAGAGTACGGGGTGACGGATAAGCCAGAGGGTCGCCTGGGTGAGCGAGCGGGCGAGGTTGCGAGTTAATCGTTGATATATCCGATGCGCCGTCGACGGGGGCGGGAGCGAATAGTCGAGGCAGCAGATGAGTGAGCGGGGTGGCAGATGAGAGGATGGACGGGCAGTGGGTGGGGTGGGGAACTGGCTGGGCGATGTGAGGACGTGAGGACGCGCAGACGGAGATGCGCGCCGTGAGAAGCCGGCCGACCGAGAGTGAGAGTACTTTCCGGCACGAGGACAAGCGGCGCAGCAGTGGGGTAGACTGCGCACAGCGAGAAGGCGGAACTGACGAGCTCGGACGATGAGAACATCAGATTTCAGGAGACAGGGGTTGCAATGGAAGAGAAGAAGAGTAAGTGTACATTATTACTTAGCGGAAAAGATAGACGCGAAGCTGTAGTGGTCAAGACAGGTAACGAACGCGTTGAAGGCAGATAAAAAAAGATGATAAATGAGAGGGAGTCAGAAGGAGAGGTGAAAGCGAGAGGAAGGAAGTGCTTGTGAGAAAGACGCGCGCGATGCCGGAGAGAGATAGGACGAACGAGGAACCGTAGAGCTCCGGGGATGAGTTGCGGCGGGGCCCCTGGTCCGGGCTCTGGAGCAAAGGCCGCTGAGAGGCGTGGGCGGGCGGGCGCGCAGATGGGCGACGCGCGTTCGCCCTGACAGGGAAGATCGACGGCGAGGGAAGTGTGTCAGTGCGAACGGGCCGCTGGCCGCTCGGGCGAATCGACGCGCGACGCGCAGCGGCGGTGGCAGCTGGGCCCGGGATATTACGAGCGGCAGTGAGGTCGAAAGTGAAGCCAGATTATTGGTGGCGGGTACGAGCTAGAAAGTTCGATGCGCCAGGAAGTTGGTGATCTCTAAACTAAATCATTGTTATTGGAATCTTCTCTTGTTACTTTTCGTCGATCATTGTATATTTTTACCATTCTTTATTTTCCGCAACACTATGACGTATCCTAAAATTCTATAGTTCACTTAGTCAAGAACATTACATGAATGAATTAAAAGCTGATGAATTTTATATGTGAGAAAATGATTAGTGGTGAGAATGCCAACAACTTGCAAATCGGATGTAAGGGAAAAGGATGGAGGATATTTATTGGTATTTCATCTCTGTTCATTTACTATTTTGCTCTGATTTCCCTTTTTATTATGCGTAACGTCGTGTCCAAAGAGCCTTTCGATGGAAGAGACGTTTTTCTCCCTTGTTTTCTGGATTCGGGCATGTTTTGGAGGGAATTGCCATATCGAATCAATGTACAGTCGGGTGAAATGAAGATCTGGCTACTCTCACCAAGCCTGCGTTGTATCACGAAGAGGAGAATCTTGAAACACCTTGACCCACCGTTCAAATTTTCAAACCGTTCAAATTAACATTTGTCAGCCTTTCCAATTGAGATACATTGTTTAATAATTTTATTGTAATAAAGGGGAATCGAACCTTTGATAAAATATGTTGTCTCTCTTGTTGTTTCTTCATAATTATCGGTTACACATATAACATTTTTTGACTATGTTCTGAGTTCATGTGTGAAGGGGAGGGAGAGGGAGCGGGAGGGGGTGGGGAGGGGGAGGGGGAGAGGAGAGGGAGAGGGAGGGGGAGGGGAAGAGAGAATGGACGCTATGTTCAATGAAAACTTATTATTCAAACCTCGATAAATCAATTCTCAGATTGGAAAACAATTTCTGGAAACAGTAGCATTTACAGTTACAATGACTTCTAGCTCTGAGTAGTCGAGTGATGTGTGAACGATAGCGTTCCACCTGAATCACAAGCCATCACATCATTTCTAAAATACAATAATCTATAAAGTACAATATTGTTTTAGTAAATTGAATAGACGAACAAGCTAAATATTCTTTACTTTTTCCCCCTGCCTTTTGAAGATGAAAATCTCGCAAGTCAATCAATAGTTGTGCGATTCGAAGAACGAGCCCCTTCACTTCCGAATTGACAAGGTTCAAGTGGGACGCGGAGCATTCGGGAGGGAGGTGTTCAAGGTCCCATGTGTGAGATGAATAGAGCCGGTGATTGACGGGGCGTTGACTAGAACGTGAACGTAGACGGCGCCTCCGCCGCCTTCGCAGCCTCCGCAGCCTCCGCCGCGGCCTCCAATAGCGCCCTCGCCACCTCCGCTGTCTCAGCCACATTACCGACACCGCTACTACTACCCTATCCCTGCCGCCGCCACCGCCACAACCACCCCATCACTTCCCCCGCCCCCGCCGCCCTTCGTCTGACACCGCCGCCCAATCTCTGCCGCCGCCACCGTCACCCTACCTCTGCCAACGCCACCCCCACCCTACGTCTACCTTCGCCACCCTACCTCTGCCGCCGCCACCGCTACCCTACCTCTGCCGCCACCGCCACCACCACCCTACCTCTGCCGCCACCGCCACCACCACCCTACCTCTGCCGCCACCGCCACCACCACCCTACCTCTGCCGTCGCTGCAGCCACTGCCACCACCACGTCCAGATTGGCTGGATGGTGCTACATGGATTCGGCCGTGTCGGCGAAACCGAAAGTCGTCGCCGTTCCACAGCCCCTACCCTCTAGTGCGTGGCCCTGCGGTTGCTCCGAAGCCGGATGCGATCCTGGAGAATTAGCTGCACTTATAAATGTATCTTCCAAACCCCGCACGCCTAATTCTCACTGTTTGTTTACATCCGCTTGCTTTTATTAATTACTCCTTCGCTTTTAAATAATGAAGGGGTGTATATATGGAAGGAAAAATTGCGCGGACGGAAGGGCTATTGGTCAAGGTATTGCTCCGGTTTCCCCACTCGACCGAACTGAGTAAACCGATCAGAGGAATTCGCTTCTTCAATTTTTCTCCTGGCAAGGGTATCGATTGATATCAAAAACCAGGCCTCAAAAGTATGCGATGTAGTGGACGTCCAAAATTGTATTCTGCATTGACCTATAACCAACAAATAATTTTCTTAGTTTTCTCGGCTGGAAAGATCGCGTGTTCGAATTCCGCTTCGGACATACATTTTTTTATGTTTCGACAAGGTAGTATTCTCCGAAACACCATGAAACACCTTTCAAATCTTTCTTTCGTTTCCGGAATATATACCCTCACCCCCAATCAGGCAATTTAGAGCAGAGATGGACTACGGGGTACCTTGGCACCAATGCTAAAAACAGATTTTAAAGCCGAGGTGGGAATATCGGGTTACCTTTGACACCCAATGTGGGGTGGTTCCCATCCCTTGAAGGTACTAAAAATGTGGAAAGGTGATAAGATGGTATATTCAAGGAACCTGTGGTATTGGTGAAAAAGCCGGGTTGAGGGTCTGCTGAAGACTGAGAGGGTTTTAGCAACTTCATGAAAAAAGTTGATCATCGAATCTATGGACTTCTATACATCTATTAAGGTTTTGTAGGGAGTATTGCTTTTGACATAGCTTTGAAAACTATCACTGCTCATACATTTTTTTCTGCTATGCCATTATCGCTACGCCATTACCATTGCTATACAAATCAAACAATTGTTTAGATCTGGATTAAATAATTGTAGTTTAATTTGAACACAGCTTTGAAAACAATATCAACTCATAAAATACAATATTGATATATTAATTAACGCTTTATCTAGTGAAGAGAGATTAATATAGGTTACTTAATTTCGCATCAACACTGCTTTTATTCAGAGAAAAAAACAAAAATTTAAATTACATATTGATCTTAAGTAAACGTTTAGAAATTTGTTTAGGCTTTTGTTTTCTTCCCTATCGCTTCGTCCTTTCAAATTAGAGGGCTTTATTGCGACAAAAATGCTTTCTGTACATCGTCTCAGGAAAGCGTTCTCATGCACCTTTCCTTTCGCCTTATGATTATTTTCTTCCTTACGCGCCGTTACAGTTAGCTGCTTTCATTGTTGCTCGGAGTTGTGTAATATTACAGCCTATTGTTCTGTCTCTTTTTTCTCTGCGTGCTTCTTTTTCATTATATCCATCTTGAGCCCTTCCCCCTAAATCCACTGTACGCCGAAACTTCTAACCGCACGCTCTTGCATAAAGTCGTGGCCCAATATTGTACTGCTATTGTGATCGAAGAAGAAATTGTATTTTTCTTATACCCAAATACTCTTCTACGAGAATGACAGACATATAAAATCTTGATTAAAATACATTGAGTTCGGCTAGCGTATTGTGCATAACCTCTTTCGATTTTGTTACTTTGGATAAAGAAGGGAATTTTCATTGTCTGAAGAGAAAGTCAACAGGAATAACAGTCTCATTTCTATTTTGCGAGTACTTCGGATCGCATTAAGACGATGTGTGTTGTGGTTTTGTTACAAGGATCGTACCAAACTGATCCAGTCTCCGAAAAGCCTTTTTCACTGATCTCACGAAAATAAATCTTGAAACACGCTTCCGCGAAAAACACGTATGTACTAAGACGATAATACTCAGTTAAATACCGGTAGAGGCGGCCCAGAGGCGGCCCAGAGGCGGCCCAGAGGCGGCCCAGAGGCGGCCCATGGTTGGAGGAACCAAGGGCGCCAGAGAAGAAGATGGGCAAAGAAGCTAAGCAAGGTAGCTGGTCCCGCCTGAACAAGAGAAAGCAAAATGGAGACAACTGGGATACGATCAGCCAAAATATGATTTTACAAATATCAACGTCCGTAATGCAACCCTGCTAAAGCAGGAGGCCTTTGCCCTTCATAGGATGTTGTAGGCTAATAATATTAATAACATTAATAATAATAATAATAATAATAATAATAATAATAATAATAATAATAATAATAATAATAATAATAATAATAATAATAAAGAGGTGGCCCAGCGCATCAACTAATGTCCCTACAGTGCCTGTGACCGGGAAGTCCTAGAGTCGAATCACGATGGTGGCAGGATTTTTGACATAAGCTAAATAGCTGGGACGAATTAAGAAGCTGTCTGGAAGAGAATTCTACCGGCCGGCTGCTCCGATCAGCAGTGCCCGGTGGTTTCTCTGATCAATGCTAGATGAGTGCCGGCGTAGTACCCTACCAAACGGGCCGTAAATCGCGCGGGATCTTTTCATCGCGTTCCTTGTCGTGCCCTCAACCCTTACGTACACTTACATTACTGTACATGACGGGAGAAGAGTCGAGAGAACATTCGAGGGCTCAGTGTTAGAGCTTGTCTAGGCAGGGGCGGAGCCCCGCTCGTGGGAGATAACTGATTGAAATCCCCTCAAGCCGACAGGTAGGTCGGCGCCAGATCTCGCCATTCAGCGAGGAAAGATCACCGTCTCCTCCCGTAATAAAAACCTGCCTTACACTTAGGAAACCAGTGAACGTATCAGTTGACGCGGCCGAAACACGAAATGAGTATTCGATCAGAATTACGTTGTGCAGTTAAACGCATACTTTAGCATGATCATGTGCGCGGAACTTTTGAATAATAATGCATGCTGAGTTTGAACATGAATGTTGTATGATCTACATTTGTAATAGATTAATCTTCAGTATTTATTTCCCTAGAGGTAAATGTGTGTCAATACTGAAAGTAACACATACGAGTACATTCTAATTTTTATTTCTGGCCATTTTATATTCCAAACAATTGTTATACAATACTAAAACACATATCCAATGGATATGAACCAAATATCTTAATTGGCATTCCAATAATAATATAATATTAACTTTTTATTGATATGAATGACCTTGTAATTTGTGAAATTTAGTGTGATATTGATAGTCTTGGAAAAAGATATTCAAGGTGGCCATCACCTATTAGACTTGAACTGCGTATTTGTAATTATTGCGAGTCCTGTCATTGTTTTTAATGGACGTAATAAATATTCAGGGTTTTAAATGACAAGCGATACATCAGATATTTGACAATTCAATGTTTTCGTTCCTTTCATCCTTTTAATTGACCACGCTCGTGTAAGTGAAATGAAACCAGTCCAGAACATGCTTCGCTGCTTCTGCTTTTAGCGAAGTTTTTAACAACCTCTTGATCTCCAAAAGAAGAGATCTTCAGACTCGGCGAACCAGGAAAGAAACGCTGTAAGTCATAGCCGAACATCTTGACTCCCTCTCCGTTTTTCTGCCATCGTCACGAACACGACAGAGTTCGCGAGGTTACACTAGACATCGCTAAAAACGCGCAACCACTTTTTCTTCCGGTTGTTTTGCGGAGGGTGATAAATTCCGTCTGGCTTCGCCTTGATCGATCCATCTATCCATCCGACCATCCATCGACGGACAAGTCACGTGCGCGACGTCGCGACGCACAGCGTGGCGTCATCGTCATCATCGTCATCGTCGCGTCGTTAAAGGCTTCCTCGTAGGATACTCCGTCGGTCGGCAATCGATGCGTAATCTACCTTCAGTCAAGTTTCAAACAAGGCAAATCTGATTTTTGACAAATAGTGTTTCGGAACAGTGGATTACAGTTGAGGGCTTGTAGATCAGGGAAATAATGATATTTGTGGGCGCCAGTCTGGGTATTCGGGAGTGAAATATAATTTTTAGAATTTCTCGACCTTATCTTTTCAAACTGACATTTGAGTCGAATTATATTCAATTTAGACGTATCATCACACAATCGCACAGAACAATCACATTCTAATTGAGACTTATCACAAACAAATTAAGAATAATCATATTGGAATTAGAAATGAAAATTGAGAACAATCGAATAAAATAAAATTGATGAGAAGAAGGAAAATATTGTTTTAAAGGCTTGATAAATTTTCAAAAGTTTTGATTTTACATAATTTCGATTTTATTCTTAATTAGAATGCTTTATCTTCACATGCATGTATCTGTTCTCAATTTGAAAGTATTTGGTCTCAGTCTAATTGTACTTTGTCTCAATCTCAATGCCTGAATTTGAAGGAGAAAAGGTGCAGAATAATAGGATAATGATAGTTTTAATACAGTATCAATTAAAACCTGTTATTTCTTTCGCAAATTGCCTTCTTATCATTATCAGGCAGTGATGCCATGACTTCCTTGTTCTATTTTAACCCTTCAAGGCCCAAATAATTTCTTGTTTCCTGAAGGGCTTATGGCGAAACGGAAACAAGATTTCTTTCAGATGTGTCCCAATTGCTTTCCGATAAGCAAAACCTGAATTAGTAATCAAATCCTGCTTTTTTGGGATAATCTAGGAACCTGTTTGTGTTATCTTCAGACGAACTATAACTGACAAGATACATGTTGAATGGATGTTCTGTGTCCCTGAATTTTTTTTATTTATCTCTTGTCTGTTGTGGATGGGACTTACGTTTCCATTACATAAAGTATTAAAGAAAATACGTGCACGTTTATGCACTAAAATCATTCAAATATAATCTTAAAACTAAAAATATTACTGCATGCATATTTAATCCGTTTAGCAAACACTATTTTATAGTTTGAAACACTACACAACTATTACATAAGACATAATTACTGTTAATAATGTTAATAAGACGTTCAGAACTTGTCTGTTCAAAGTTAGATTCGAGTAAGAGGTTGTTTTCACATTTTGAACAATGATGCAGGAAGCGAAATGCTCACATGGGTCCACCGGACAAATGAACAAAAACAATTGTGATCAGAAACGACAGGTGCGACGTGACATATGACGACATTGGTACAGTTGAACGGTTGGATGGACGTCAGCCAAGGCAATGAGACAGAGACGGGCGACACCCCTGATGAAATAAACAGAGGGGCTCCCGTCGCATTCTGCGCGCCTTCGAGGGGCCTCGCTGCCAACGCGCCCGTGGCACGACTCGCAGGCGCCACCGCCCCGGCACGCCCCCGCCGGCACCCAACCTCTTCTCCGCCCCGCCCATGACGTTATAGTCTGCCAGCCGCACACACGCGCTAACAGGCTACGCACGCCCTGCCGTGCACGACGCGTGGGCAGCACTGGTGATTTCGACGAGTTATTTCAGGAGTCTAGGCGCTTGGCAATATTGGTCTCTGGAATTTTGCGCAGTATTGTTGGTTGACTTTAAATAAAATGTACACAATTTTCTGATGCTTCTCTTTAGGGAGTTAAGATTCACTGAAAGCGTCGGAAAAATATTATGTAGTTAAGCAAATTTGGTGTGAAAGGTATGTTTAGGAAATCTATTATTGATATTCGTGTAATTACAGGGAGTTTTGTCTAGGTTTTAGTGTGACAATTGTAGGATTGTTGGAATGTTGCAATAAAAATGTGGGGTGACTTTGTGATGTGGTTAACAATGTCTTACTTGTGTTTGTGAAGTTGTTTGTGGTGAACCACAAGGCAATGTTTGTGGTCCGTAAGAATTTATTTTGGATTACAGATATTTTATGGATATTCGAGTTGTCGCATTGATTTAGATGGGGCCGGCATAAAATATTAGAACCAAAGCTCTGGTTTTAATTTGACTTTTCCTTTTTTACATCGGTGTAGTTATTGGTTATTATACTTATAATTGAATAATTTTTATTTTTGTTTGCTGTGTTTTTACCGCTCTTTCAAGTTTAGTTTGGTCTCCAGGTGTAGGCCGAAGTGTTTTTACAGATTTTGTTTCTGTTGTCCGTAGTATTGTGCTATTACGTAGTGTAAGGAATATAGACGTAGATTTTTTTTAATAAATACATTTTTTTAAATGTAAGTACTTCATTATCGACTTTCGAAGAGAAGGAATTATTTCAGAAATAAACGTTAAACTCGCAACTTACTTCAAAGCAAGAGCGTGATTCATTTTCACAAATCTTCTTAATTCGATACAAGGATTTCTAAAGAGATTGAACACATATTTTTGAATGTTTTAATGCAAACATCTAATATTCCAAATTTGTATTACAGAAACTTGTCGCGATTTCACAAATAACGTGAATGCGGATTCACAGTCTCCAAACAAGAAACAATTTCTCTCAAAATTTCTCAAGTTAAAGTTCCACAAAAGAGCGATACCTAAAATGTGTTGCCCTTCTTCGCAGCCCAGAAATCAAATATCTTCAAACAACTAAAAACTCCATTTCTTTCACTCTATCAATTTAATATATGCATAGTTTTATAAATGTCTATATATATATATATATATATATATATATATATATATATATATATATATATATACTTGTTGATTATTACATATATAACTAAAACATTATACTATACATATATTTGGGATGCTTACATACTATACTTAATCTAGTACAAGAGTGAGGAAGCCAATTTGGCACCTTTGTTAATTGTCAATTACAGCGATTTTTTTCAGGAATACGTGGAACGGTTATTTATTTTCAATTCGGGTTGATTGGGTAGAACTTCGGCCGAGGTTGAGTGGATTTATTGTAGGGATTTTTTGGTGAGGTGAAGTAGAAATCGGAGGCGAGTTAATTAGTATGGGTTCGATGGATAGTTCTTTATGGAGTTGATCGTTGGTGACAAGCCAAGGGGCGTTATTGATTATCCTTAGGCACTGATTTTTGATTTTTTTTTTGTTGTGGATATTGGTTTTTGCGGCTTTAACCCAGATGGGGAAAGCGTATAAAAGGAGAGGTCTTAGGATCCAAACACTGTTGGTTATTCGATCATAAAAGACTTTCTCGAAAGTGTTTTTTGCTTAGTTGTTCACAGTCCTAGCAGTCCGTTGTGTATTGAGGTCCGTCCGCTGTATTGTACGCAACACCCACTGTACTGAGTTGCGTTCGCAAAAGCCAGGCTTCTACAACCCCACATTAACCTGCATGAAGCGATCTGGCTCTTTCACGTCATTCAGTCCCGAGGATCCCAATGTTCCCCGACACGGCTAGCGGCGTGCGCGATTGAGCCGCGGCCATCGTCGCCGGCATCGCTTCTTTGGCGAGTTCGAGGGAGCGTGACGAAGGCGTTTTGGGCGGTCCGCCCCCCCTCCCCACCCCTCCTCCTCACCCCCAGCGAGGGAAAGTGCCCCGTGCGGCGTTCGCAGATTGTAGGACCGCCCGCCCGCCCTCCTCGCTCGCTCCTCGGCGATCGCTTTGTGTCGATGGGCAGCGCGTTCGATCGCTCGCAGCCTTCTCGTGACCGCTTCCGGTTCGAAAGTGCGCGCGCCGGAAGAAGTGTATCCTTCCTCGGCGGCCTCCGCGCGGTTTCGGCTTTCCTGTTTGGGCCAATGGCGATCCGGGCGCAGCTGCTTCTGTGGTAGGGCATGGGAAAAGGGTTCGCCGAGTCGGGGGCCGTTGCATCTACGTATTCGCGTCCCCACTACTTTATTTTTATTTATTAAATTATTATTATTATTATTATTATTATTATTATTATTATTATTATTATTATTATTATTATTATTATTATTATTTTAGGGTGAAATGACTAGGAAGATGGTGGGAGATGTTAGATGGGATAGTCGGAGGTAGGAGGTGTTCGAGGGATTTTTGGAACCATCCCAGCATTCGCCTTGTGACCGAAGGAAACCGGCCTTCAGGATGGCCGGCCCGGGGATCGAACCCGGACCTCTCGATTGCGAATCCTGCTCGCTCTGCACTGAACCACTACGGTTAATAGTTAATTATATGTAATTGAATTACTTAATACTATGTCGCTAGAACGAAGGTCTCTAAGTCATTACAATACTACCGCGTTCTATCCTTTCTAATTCTGGCATTCACCCCCAAGTAGACTCGTCACAGCAAAGCCGCGGACCATAAGGTACGCATTGACCATAAGGTATGGCTAAGGACAAAACACCTGTGGGGGAAAAACCCTGCCGTCAGAAGACGAGTACATGCTAATCTTCTAACATTTTATCTAATCTATTTATTTATATTTCCTGGCGCGGACGTATTCCCCTTCCAGCCTTTAGTTTCCTCAGGACCTGAAATCAAACAGCGCCAAAGAATATCGTCCGCACCTTCACCTCTGCGCTTACTTCTCACACACCACTCCCATTGGCCCCCTAATGTGCTCATTACCTGAATATTACCATCAAGTTTATAAAAAACGCTGTATATAAATATGAATAACTTTGTATTCCTGATTGTTATCGTTGTAATTGTAATTTTATATATTAAAGCTGGATTATTCCTGTTTTAGGCTTTAAGGTTTCACTATTGAGATATGATTTGTCGTAACCACTTTCAAACACCATATATTTTTGATGTACCTGAGGCTTGGTCAACAATGATTACTTGCTCAACATTATTTCATTGTACTTGCATCTATGGCCCTTTTGGGATATTCGTCGAGCATCCTTACCGATGTGAGAAGGATAAGGAGGAAATAAAATACCCCTCACTAGATGTACAAAAACATGAATTGGACCAATCACTCTGTTTTCGTCGTTTATCTTATTATCTCATTACTATTTATTTCATATTGTAAAAACTGATATTTGATATTGATATTTCATGTTAATGTTTCTGACTGATATTTCATATTGTAAAAACTGATTCATATTGTATTTGATAGAATACCGAACATGTTATAATGAATTTCAAATATGTACAATTATTGTAAATTGGACAATTAGTCCGTGAAATATACTAAATAAATTACAATTTTTGATGGTGTACGTGTTCATTTATTTATTTACTTATTATTTAATGTAACTTTATTTATTTACTTATCACTCAACTGTAAACAGTTACAGTGTACATAGCTCCTCGTATCCAATGTACTCGTATACCTATTTCACCTATTTATTATGCAACGTCAGCTACGAGAAATTGACTCAAAAAGTGTGGCCCATTTGCAAGAGTTTTATGTGGGTGAATCGGTATTTCTATACATAAAAAACGAAACGTATTCTTCTGCGTCTCTGTCAATGTGATAGAATCGGCAGGCGAATGGAAAGCTGTGAACATGTAATGCAAATCCATTCTTTACAAGCCCTGTCAGACTATCAGCAGAACATTAAAATTCTTTGAAATTCAGTTTATTGGCAAATTAAAATGTAGTATTTTTCCCCAATGAACCTTTGGTGTACAAATTAAAAAAAAATAGTTAACTTGGCGACCTTTTTATCACTTTAGTAATAAAATTCCGTCTGTACATAGATTTCACATAAATCATAGAGGGAACTGAGATACATTTAATAAAAAAACAGAAGAACTTGCATCTAGAATAAATAAATAAAGAGAACCTTAATGCATATTTGCGTTCTTTTCTTAACATCGATGTTGCACAAACTACTTCCTATCTAGTTCCTTCTCTGAATGAGAAATCATCTTTCAATGTCCAGTAAAACCATGAAGATGTCACTTTAAGGTTCAGGAACTACCTTGTATCCATTCGAAAATCGAATTGAAATGGCTACACAGGTTACATTGAAAAGAGAAACGTGAAGTTTGCGGAACTGAAACCGTATTGATTAATTTTAAGTAGAATAGCTGATAGCTCGCCCTTTGAGTTACTCCTATGGTGTTTTGAGAATAGTTGACAGGATGTTTCTTGCATAACATGAAGATAGATCGGAAAATAATTTTTCTCAAAAATGTACACACTAATGTGCTAGGTTATTTATCCACAAATTAAAAGTTTGTACTTCCTGAAATTGAGAGTTATCGGATGAAAATATTTCCTCTTTCCTTATTTATTTGATGTATTTAAACGATAATTTTTACAGTTTTGAACAAATTCGTAATCAGACGTTTGCAGTTATGGCTATTGGGTGTGTTCTTGTATCTTGGATTCGAACACACCAAGGCGGCCAGTATGTTTGATATTAATGTGCCTTTCAGTTCGTAGAACCTGATTTCACATTTTGTCAGTTCCTAGGTTCCATATCGTGAAAGTAGCAATTATATTTGATCCATATCTATAAAAAACGGGAACCTGTCTAAATACAGAACACAAGATGGATTGGAAAAGAGATGTACTCGCTTTTGTATATTAGACGCTGAGTCACAAGAACCGATTGTTCTTCAATCAGTACAACTGATCACTATCGAACTGCTAGCTACGACGATGCAAACGTCAATGTATTGTAGGGGTTAATTGCAGATTAATCTTGAGTAGTTGAATAAAATATTTGATCATTTTTCTGCAAACAAACGTCTCTAATCTTTGTTAACAATTTTTTTTTAATTTTATATACTCGTAAACGGAATTGAATTGATACATTGATACGTCAGAGAAGCAAATAAATGATTTTTCTTACAAAGTTTATCAGAGTGCTTGTATACTCCGGCGAGTTTCCTTATTAAGGGAGCGTTTCATTTTGGCTTCTTTTAATTGTCCATTATGAATACGAATCAGAGAAATGTTTTACTTTGATTGAATATTACAATGAATACACTTCTGCCTTAACTTGAAGAGCCCCTAACCAAACGATCCGTAAAAGGTTCGAAAAAAACCAATAAACTTAATTTTCTGAAATTTAAACTTTTAAATGAACATTGCGCACTTGTCATTTAATTCACAGTGTTTTGCTTAATTCTTTCAAAATTTTTAAGAAAAAACTGCTTAGCCGGGATGTGGACATCAACGTTAGATGGCTAACTTAGATTTCTGATTCGGCCATCTAGCTAATCGCCAAATATTGTACCGACGCATCAGGATTCAGAACTAACACGACTTCTTAATAAATCAAGGATTGTAGAATTGAAGAAAATTCTCACAATTAACAAAATCCTCCACTAAATGACTAATATTTCAGCACAGTTGTTGCATAAAAGCTTGTTCCTTTTAATTTGGGTGTTTCTTTCTAACAAAGTAACGAATTATTGGTTAATTCATATCAAATTTCGGGGCGATTGTAACTATAGTGTAGTTAGGTTTGCTTTACTAGTTGTGAGACATTATGGAATAGCTGAGTTCGATACAATCCTCAAGCGATCACCTTTTAGTATTAACTTTTTCGTTTGGGCAAAGTAATAACCCAAGGGCAAAGCAACCCTATTCTCCAGTATGTAAACGAGAAAGAAGAGCTATCCTATCATTGGCCAGTGTTTCGGAATTGCGCGTCTCGTCCCGTCCCGTAACGTCCCGTTTCGTCCCGTCCCGTTCCGTTCCGTCCCGTTCAGTCCCGTCCCGTTCCGTTCTGTCCCGTCCCGTTCCGTTCTGTCCCGTTCCGTCCCGTTCCGTCTCGTTTCGTCTCGTTCCGTCCCGTTCCGCCCCGTTCCGTCTCGTTCCGTCTCGTTCCGTCTCGTTCCGTCTCGTTCCGTCTCGTTCCGTCTCGTTCCGTCTCGTTCCGTCTCGTTCCGTCTCGTTCCGTCTCGTTCCGTCTCGTTCCGTCTCGTTCCGTCTCGTTCCGTCTCGTTCCGTCCCGTTCCGTCTCGTCCCGTCTCGTTCCGTCTCGTTCCGTCTCGTCCCGCCCCGCCCCGTCTCGTCCCGCCCCGCCCCGTCTCGTCCCGCCCCGTCTCGTCTCGTCCCGCCCCATCTCGTCTCGTCCCGCCCCGTCTCGTCTCGTCCCGCCCCGTCTCGTCTCGTCCCGCCCCGTCTCGTCTCGTCCCGCCCCGTCTCGTCTCGTCCCGCCCCGTCTCGTCTCGTCCCGTCCCGCCCCGTCTCGTCTCGTCCCGTCCCGTCCCGCCCCGTCTCGTCTCGTCCCGCCCCGTCTCGTCTCGTCTCGTCTCGTCCCGCCCCGTCTTGTCCCCGCCCGCGCGGCGGTTGCGGTGGCCGCGGGCCGGAGGTTCGAGGCCGTCGGCGAAAGGTGTGACATAAGTCTCGGGCGGCGGCGCCACGCGCGGCGCGGCGTTTGTTGGCACGGTCACGGGTCGCTGGCGCCGGCGCCGGCGCCGGGACGCGCTTCCGGCTCGCGTCGTCTCGACCGGAAGCCCGCGTCCGTCGGCCGTTCCACTTGCGCCCGTTTGCCTCGCCGCGCTTCGCCTCTCCCGCATCTCGCGCCCTCGGCGCGGATGGCGGTTGGGGGTGGAGATGGGATGTAGATGAGGACGTGTGGTTGTTATGACATTTATGCTGGTTTTAAAGTTTCGTAGACCGGATGATCATAGTTTCGAGACACGAATGACTAACTTTCGGGCCGCGCTTTCTTACTATTTATCGGTGCTTATACCCTTCGCAAACTATATAATGGATGATTACATGATAATTGTAAAATTGTAGATATAATAAATTAAAGAGATATATGAGGATAAAGATAATGATGTGTGAGAGAGTTTAAAGTTTAGAACGACCAGTAATAGCCCAAAAAGGACTGAATTCTGGAGACTCCAAATGAATTTACATTACATTATGAATGGGATGCCAAACACCACTCAACACTCACACTTGTAAAAAAAATTGCAAATACATTTAATTAATGAATTAGAGCACTTTTACTCGAGATCATTTATAATATTCCACTTACCGCATATTAGTTGATTTACTTAATAGCATGCGTATTTTTCGTTTGTGCCATTTTCGCCATGGCCCATTTTTCACTTAAGAAGATAGTTGTCAAACTGAAAAAAAGAAAGAACATGTTTGACCGAAACATGTTTAATTTTAGCGTTTAGAGTTGTCAAAGATAATCATTAAATTATTACACGTGTCAACAGCACATCGATCTTGACGGATCCCCGACTTGCGGTGCCGCCCATGTCCTGTGGATCAACGAGATGGTGGGTGCTATTTGGAAAAAAACCAACGCTGTCCAATCATTCGAGGCAGCCCCGCGCCGCCCCGCACCCTCATTGAGTAACACGACCGAAGCACTAACAAGGCGGGCGTGAGCTCGGCTTATCTGGCGCCTGTGCAGTGCCCCAGGCTTTCACCCGCCGGCACAGCCAACGTCGATCTGCACCCTCCCGACGACGGCCCGCCATCCCGACATCGGCCCGCCATCCCGACGACGGCCCGCCACTCCGCCAACCTTCGCACCCGCCTTCGCACCCGCCTTGGCAACCCGCCTTCGCACCCGCCTTCGCACCCGCCTTCGCACCCGCCTTCGCACCCGCCTTCGCACCCGCCTTCGCACCCGCCTTCGCACCCGCCTTCGCACCCGCCTTCGCACCCGCCTTCGCACCCGCCTTCGCACTCGCCTTCGCACTCGCCTTCGCACTCGCCTTCGCACTCGCCTTCGCACTCGCCTTCGCACTCGCCTTCGCACTCGCCTTCGCACTCGCCTTCGCACTCGCCTTCGCACTCGCCTTGTCGCCCGTCATCATCTACACTATGTATATGAAATTCTAATTATTACCAATATGATTTATAAATGAAGCCTCGTTACAATTGTCCATTATTACATTGCTCGTATATTGGGAGGCTGAGAACTCCAGAGCACGAGAGATAGGATCTGAAAGACGTTAGCAATTAGAGTGAACTTACATGCTGTAATAATTTGCCTGAGGATATTGAACATTCAGCCACTCCTTAGCTACTAATAAAAAATTAACATTGTGTTAAAGTGATCTGAGTGCATTAAAGTTCCAGTACACTTCTTTTTCTGTGCCAATTACCAATTGAATACCTGTTTGTAATATTCTCTATCCTAATATCAATCTGATTTTTTCACACGCTTTATTGCGTTGCATCCTCGTAGAATGTGTAATAATATTAAACAATAAACAACGCTATGAAAAAATAAGGTTATGGCATCTTTGTAATTAATTTATTTATTTTTACATTGTATTTTTTTTCCACCGATCGTGTAAATAGTATTTAAATCTACTTCAATCTGTGTCGAAACTGTTTCTTCTCTTTACATCCCACATGCAATGAGTCACACATGCGGCAAACCAATAATCTCTCTTATAAACGTAAGATGAGGTTTATGCGAGATCTACATTTCGAGAAACAACAGTCGCGGATTTTGGATACTAGCTATATAGCCGAGACGAATTCTGTCTCTTCATATAGCGATATTTCTAGTGATTAATATCCTGATCGGTATTTTCCGAGGTTTCTCCGATCGGTTCGAGGCGAGCCGAATTGGCCTAAGAAACGCGTCACATACAGCGCCATCTTTCCTTCCTTGTTCTTGTCCCTTCATTTCCCCTTACTTACACACTTAAACATTGTGAAGCTTAGAGAGCTTGTTCCGACTAACGCGGTGCCTCGCTGGGAGAGATCCTGGAGGAGTTACTATAAGCAAACGTGTAAGTCACCCTCAGATCTCACGTTCCAGCGAGAAGGTGGAAATCGTCACCTCTCGAGAAATACGGTCGTGCATTACACTTTCATACTGACGTAAGTCATTGTTTCACGTGGAAACGTACCTCTCTATCTCTCTCTATATACCTCTGTGTCTCTGTCTCTCTCTCTCTCTCTCTCTCTTTCTATATCTCTATCTCCCTTTCTCTATATCTCTCTCTATCTCTCTTTGTCTATCTCTTTCTCTCTATCTCTCACTCTTTTCCTCTCTTTCTCTCTCTCTCTCTCTCTCTCACTCACACACACACACATACCACACACACACACACCAAGAACAAAATTGATCTATATATCACAGACGTTCCCAATCGAAACGCACCGCTGCTAACCGGTTATCGAGCAGGTGCATTTACATAACGCTCAGCGCAAAATAATTAGCTCTAAGCGCCCCGGGTCGGTTCTTCTTCTTCGCACATGCGATGCCTATCACGCGGATGAATGCGAAAGCATCGGTGAAACCTTCGGTGGAAGGCGCGGAGATGCGTCCGCGCAAATCATTTTTTCCTTTGAAGGCTCCGCTCGAAAGTATCGGCGGCGCGGTGACGCAACGGCGTAAATTAAAAATTTCTTGCCGCGTCCACGCGCATCGGCCGGCCGGCCGCCGGCTGGCTGGCTGGCGAAAGGAAAAGAGGTCAATTTTCTTATTTTCTCCGGTTGTGCGGCCTTCTTGCGGATGCCCGTAATGATAACTACGTCGGCGTCGTACCTGGAGCAATTCCTGACACAAGAGTTATGGCACGATTCATATTGGACGGATGGTTTTATAGGGCTACTGATTTGCGGTAATGACGGTTTCTCGTTCCTGTTTTGTGGACGTAACTCTGGCCTCGTTCATCTGTGTAAACAAGTCGGTTCCCTTCGAATGAAGAGAAGGACGTTGCAGAATCGGTCGATGCATATTCGATTATGTTCTTTTATAAACAATATACATAAATATTTCAGAATTTTTATCAATTCTGTTTTTTTTTGACTGTTGTACGTCGTCCTTATGTAGCATCTGTGAACAAATCGGAGCTTTTTTTTTTACTGTGAGGACAATAAGAGGAAGTGTTTGGTGACTGCAGTGAATATATCGGAAGGATACGACTTTCTTCTTTTCAAGGCGACATTTTTTACGCACAAGTGGTCATGAGTTGATAGTCTTTGTCTAAATGTGCTCAAATGTTTCCTCCTTGAAGATAAGTCCCAGCCGACTTGCAGTCCAAATGTTTTGGTCGTTTTGAGCCAGCTGCGTTGGAATGGCAAGTGTTCTTCCTGTTTATCAGAAGCTTTTGTTATTTATATATTACTTACCACGTGTTCATTTACGACGGTCGTGAGTAATGTGCACACAATCAAATTGAACAGATTTGGCGTCAGGTACTCCTCGCATGCTGGTATATTTTAGATTATTGACACTGATAGTCACGTTGAAAGTCTCTCCCCATCCTCACGACCAGCCGAGCTTTGCACGACGGAGATTGTCCTCTGCGATTGGCTCTGACATACATGTCCGTCGCCTTCGTTTGTTTGAAAATGCCGTCCCGAGGCAGATAAAACAACGACCTTCAGAAAGGATCCTAGTCGCCCGCGAGCGAGGTTTGAACACGATGAAAAGATTGTTCATAGTCTGCTGAAGGCAAACATTCCCTCTGGTTCTAGGTGGTCTGACATATTTCTTTAGTATATTAATTGAAGATTACTCCGAGAATTGTGCGATGACAAATCTATATAATACAACACAAAATGGAGTAAAAGCATGGTGAATTGAAACATGTTTGCTAGACTTTATTTATTTATTTATTTATTTATTTATTTATTTATTTATTTATTTATTTATTTATTTATTTATTTATTTATTTATTTATTTATTTATTTATTTATTTATTTATTTATTTATTTATTTATTTATTTATTTATTTATTTATTTATTTATTTATTTATTTATTTATTTATTTATTTATTTATTTATTTATTTATTTATTTATTTATTGTTCGATTATAATGACAAACATGAATTTTGTGGAGTTATATGATCGAAATATATTCAACTTTGTCGACCGCATGGGCTATAACTAATCCGCCAGATGTCACGTCGTAGTTATGGTTGTCAAAATTTCCGTCGTTACACTGCGACCTTCTTCGGGGTAATGTAAAGATCAAACGCATTTTTCTTGAAGGTAGAAATATAAAGATCGATATTTGGGCAACCATCATGCAAACTTGGACAAGACACAGCGTCACCCCTCACAACCAAGATTCCATTGCAATAGTTGAGGAGAGGCTCCAGTTGAGCTCCACATTCGGGCAGTGGTCAATACTCGTGGATATGAGGACGGACTAGACCCGGCGCCTGTATGTGCCGCTTAACTAGTCCGGTACAATCTGTAAAGCGCGTAAGCATAAAGCTGGAGAAGTGGTTTCACCCAAGGTAGAGGGAAATGTTTGATTTGATTTATTTTGCCAATCCACAGTTACAACTGTATATGACGTATGTTCTCAACGCGTTCTGGCGTATCCAGATACCAGCCCATAGGTATACTTGTGCACCTGCGAGAGTCATAAGTGCCTATCTCAGGTGCCTCCCCCTCCGCAGATCCTTCCAGTAAAATACAAGCTCTGCGGAGATGTACCACTACACGATTCTTCGGTTTATATTCCTATTTTTTTTTTTACTTTATCGACGTACCTCATAAGGAGAGAAAGTATTGTAATCGAGCGCCAGAAAACGGCATTTTTCGTTTTTGCAGAAAAACTCTTATGGCCAGGCTCTGGGAACTATAAAGTGGGTAAGTCTTATTATCTTAGGAAATTACTTTGCTTAACGTGTGAAGTACTCAGAGTTCATTTTTTGTGGGTCATTGATACCGAAAATTCCATTAACAACAAAGTCTGTATATTTCTAATTGTCCGTCCGTCATCTGTATGTCCGTTCCTTCTTCTGTCCGTCTCTCCATCTGTCCGTCCGTCTGTGTTTAACGTTTGGCCCATTATCTCTGATTGATATTCCCAGATCGACCTGAACGAACTTGATGCCCTACGAGTTTGAAATGTGTATTTTTATTATTTTTCTGGGGGGGGTACTTACCAAGAAGCCTCAGCAAATTTTTCAAAATTTTATTAAAAATAGCACCACGTTCTTGTATAAAATTTGTTCTCAGTTAGCTCAACCATTAAAGTGTGTCCTCAGAGAGCTCAGCCATTAAACTTTTGTCCTCAGAGAGTAGAGAACGCTTAAAACGCTAAAAAGAAAAGCGCAGATCCAATTCGTCTCCGAATTTTGGAAAATTTCAGAAGTCGGAAATAATGCGAGAAAGGACGTGGTGTTGTAGCACTAGTAGTTTATTGCACGAGCCACAACTGGCTGATGACTGCGCAGCCGAGTCTAGACAGCTTCGAGGGTGACAAAACGTAAGCACTGTGTCTGTTCGGCGCAGTTCGCGCTGGCTGTTGCTTCTGTTGCGCCTTCCTGGCGCGCGTGTGGGAAGGTGAAGTGGGCAGTTGTGGGAGAAGGGTTGTTGTGGGAGAGGGAGGTGAAGGGGGCAAGGCTCGTCCAGGCCTAGTGCCCTCGGGGCCTCCCCAGAGGCCAAGCTGTGCCCTTCGGGTGGAGGCCGGCACGCCGTGACTGCCAGCGGCTGAGGGAGCCCCCGCATGCCCCAGTTTGCTCTTCGGTGGTTGAAGACCCCCAGCACGCTCCTTCTCTATCGCCGAGTTCCGGAGTTCGAATATGGGACACATCGGCTGGAATGTGTACTAGACGCAAGATAAGTGGTCAACCCTAGCCCTAAATCCTTCGGATGATTTTATCCAAAATTGATGTTCCCTGATCGATCTGAACGAACTCGAGGTCCTACGAGTTTGAAGCGGATATTTTTATTTTTGGGGGGACTTTACTTGAAGAATACTACAATATTTTTAAAATTTCGTCAAAAGTGTATCCAATTTTTTTATTAAACGTTGTCCTCACAGGGCTTAGTCATTAATGTTTGTTCTCAGCATGGAGAAAAGCACGCTTAAAACTATGTCGCAGATCTCATTTTTGTAAGCATTTTCGAAAAGAGCAGAATTTAAAAATAATGCGTTTCAATTTGTATGTTCAATTAAATGAGCGTAAGCAAAGAAATTAAGTTAATTAAGAACCAATTAAGCAAATAAAGTATGTCCGTGGAATGTTTTAATATAACACGCATGCATTAATGGTTTTCTTATAACCCTTCTCCAGGCATAAGAAAGCATTGATTCAACAGCACAGCTTCGTTTCAGTTTATTTTAAATTATTTACAATATTTTTTCAAAACTTATGTTGTTGGAATTCGATATATTAATTTTAAGGGTTTTTTTCATCATTTCCATACAGAAAATATTTCGCTTGCTTTTTCGATCTGAAAACCTGTTTCTTGTTTCAAGTTATATCTGAAAAGTGTTTGCGTATCTCAAGGTGAAATTCTGGTGTTCAGTGAAGAAAGCACTACTCTTTATGTGGGTAAATATGGACTCGTAGATTAATATTAAAGTGTTTTCTCCTTTGACTACCTCTCATCGTTCCATTATTTTTCATCCTCTTCATTATCGTCATCGCTTTGAAGACTACACCTTCTGAAATTACTGAATATATGTATGCGATGAACTGCAAATGATTGAAGATCTACAAATGAAAAAATAAATGTAGATTTCATCGCAGAACTATGCGTCAAACTCTCTTACCTTTGACTTTCATTTGCAGTTAAATTCATCATTGTGTTGACATAAACGATGTTGAATATGAGTACCTGTGCCTCGGACATACGGACATCTCCTGGTACTGTTCGCCATTGTCAAGGACAGATTCGACATCAAACACGTATCTGTTAACAAGAGAGATGATACCTTTGGTCACAGATACCTTACGTGAATGATGAGCCGGATTATGCGTATATAATCGCACTTCATGCCATAATTTTCAGATGGACGGATCTCTGAGTCGAACTCGAGGCGTTTGTAGCTCGCCAAAAGGATATGCTAGGGGACGTCAGATACCTGAGAGCGAAAGAGGTTGTGATTTTTTCCGTTTGTACTATTTCAATTCTCACTATTAAAACCAAGTAAAATATTAAAAAACGAAGCAATAATTCTGTGCTTGTAGTATACATATTACTAGACAAAAATGTCTTTTGTCTCCTGAACTTTCTAGATAAAATTAAAATTTAATCTGTGAAAAATAGTAGTGAACTATGTTGAGAATGTAAAAATTCTAAAAACGTAAATATTTATTTTTCACATAAAATTATTTAATAATACATCACAATGTGTCTTCAAATATTGTGGGCCGGTTTTTGTAGCATTCTGTCAGGTGGATTGCAATGAAACATAAGAAATATCTATGTAGAATAAAGTATTTCTTGAGATCCAAGCCCATTTCCTCCAAATATCAAACGGAGGGTCAATCCTGCCCAATTGGCTCACAAAATTCAAGGCACATAGATTTCGCTTAAAGGATATACTAAAATCATGAAACATTCTGTCTCTAGAAATAATAAAATCTTCTTAAATTTAAATATTTTGCAACTCTTAGGTTAAGTTAACGTAAACTACAAAAATATACAGGAAGAAATTCGGGAAAACTGAATAAACGCCAAGTAGAAGTTCCAGGTACAAATTCAATTTTCAACATTTTTAGATAAACAAACAACATTCAGTCGCAAAATCGGAAACTTGCACGTGAGTAACTGTGCCCCAGAACTGAAAAAAACGACTACCGGAAACTCTTTCGCATCGTTTAATCTCGCTCTCACTTTCGTACGAATAAACAAATTTCCCTGTGGACGTGCAACTACTGTGCGGCGGCAGTGTTGGTTGCGGTGGCGGCGGTGGCGGCGGTGGTGGCGGTGGCGGCGGCGGTGGCGGTGGCGGCGGCCTCCACGCGAAGGGTGCGGCCTCCGCCTCCGCGTTCGCGAGTATCCGCGCAGCGCTGTTTGTTTCGGTAAGTACCCGGCGCACGTCGGCGTCCGCGTCGCGGCGGCGGCGGCCCGCGCTCCGCTCGCCAAGTGGGCCGCGGCGTGAGCGGTAAGTGGGTCAGTGAAAGTGAATCGCCCGCGCCGCTGCCGCTGCCGCCGCCGGCACGCCGGTATCAGCCGCGCATCTGGCGGCCCGGGGTTCCAGCCCGCAGCCTCGCCGCCCCCGCCCCCGCAGCCGCCCCTGCAGCCTCCCCCGCCCCCGCAGCCGCCCCCGCAGCCTCCCCCACCCCCGCAGCCGCCCCCGCAGCCGCCCCCGCAGCCGCCCCCGCAGCCGCAGCCGCCCCCGCAGCCACCCCCGCAGCCGCCCTAGCAGCCGCCCACGCCGCCGCCCACGCCGCCGTTCCCGCCGCCCCCCGCCCCACTGCGTCACCGCCCCCGCTGCTGCCCCCCGCAGCCGCCCATGCCGCCACTTTCGCAGCCGCCCACGCCCCAGTCACCGCCGCCTCAGCTGCCACCATCGCCACCCCCACCGCCTCCACAGATGACGGCGACGCCTGAAGGAAACAGTCTCTTGTCTTCCGCCGCCGCCCTCGCGGTCGCCTCCGCCTCCGCCGCCGCCGCCGCCGCTTCTCCGGCACCTTTGCTCTTTTGACGGCGGTTTAACAGTCTCAGGTCACCTGGGCGCTCTGGGGTGATTCACAAGAACCTTTCCAGCTACCCAAGCGAAGCCATATGGAAGTCGGGTTCCCAGATTTTTCAGTAGGAGGAACGCATGTCGATACTTCAACGCTTTTCTACGATTTGAATGATGAGCAGCTTCAGTTGTAAACTGTTTGCACTATTTAAGTTTTGTGCCAGCAGTTCATGTTCGGTAAGAGCCATTTAATCTCTGCAAGTTTAGAAATGAAGTTCCGTGTCTCCGTAGATCCAAACCGCTACTGGGCTTAAAACACACAACTTGCTTTCTTCGTTTGGATGGGAGCTGCTTAGACAGGGATGAGTAATCGATGACGTTTCCAGTTTTTCAGGTACTTTCCCTTTCCTTTCGTCTTCTTTTCACTGTCTCTGTCGTAGACTTTTACCGTTATTTCACAGAGTATCGAATATACTTTTTTCTCTTGTTTTTTCTAGCTGTTTTATTGATTTAACAATGTTGTGTTATATGGAGTCTGAGTTAATTCGAAATATCGTTGCACGTTTCATTATTTCGAAGTATTTCGAAGTTCATTGTTTCCCTCCAATTCTTTCTTTCTTTCTTTCTTTCTTTCTTCTTCTTCTTCTTCTTCTTCTTCTACTTCTTCTTCTTCTACTTCTTCTTCTCTCCGTGGAAGAAGTGCCAATTATTTTTAGTTCCGAAGATGCTGTTTGAAGGTACTGCGGAACAATGGTTTCCGCAAATTATTGTATCCACAAATTAAGATCACAAGAAAACGCAGTGACAGGCCTGAACAAACGGTAGGAGGGTAATAATTTTAAAATTTTATGATTATTTGTGGACAGATACGTTTGTACTTTCGACAAACTGTATAAACTTTTACGGAGCATTCTATCGACCCTGTCTACAAAGGAGGCCCTCCCATATTTTTTGTTATTGAACTATTTGACTTTATGGACACCTTTCCGAGTAAGAGTAATGACCCACCTTCGGCTTTGCCCGCCACTTTGAGTCAGTGGGGTGGCCGACAATTAGTAAGCCATTGTTAGGTAAGTGGGAAATTACTTTCCTATCAGAATGGATCGCCAGGATAGAAAGTTCTTTGGTTATGCATGGCGCTGTCACACGCTCTGCTCCAAGACCTATTCAGTCCCTCATCACTCGGGTGCCGGAATCTCACCAAAGATTTCACTTGAAAGGTCTGTTTTGAAGTGCTTTCAGGGTTCAGCCAATAAAATGAGGATAATTATTTAGGTCTGCTGCATGTTGGAACGCGTAGAGATAAGTAATTCAGAATATGGATGAAATTATTTTAAATTCTTAATAAAAGCTGTGATATTTCATTTTCAAAGAAACTTTATATTCTTGGGCATGTGAATTCGTCGATTGCACCAAAAATATCTGCTTGATGTTGTTCGATCATTAATTCAGGCTTTAGTTTCTTAAACAGGGTCCTATTTTAGGATAATAAAAAAAACACATTATTTTATTTCAAATATATTGTTACTTCCTTCAAGGGACGTTTTTGGACGGACGGATGTTTTGTAAGACGCTGAAAACATGCTTTATCCATGTATCCATGGAAAATATATGATGAGGTATTCCTATACATGGATTATAAGGAGATGTTGATCATTCGTAAAGAGCAAAGGTTGTGAGAAACTTTCTACGTCTTCTAAATTCTCCCTCTTTTTAACTACCAACGTAGGATGCCGTACTGATTGGTCGGATGTGAATGTTACTCCTTTCGTAATAATTTCAGCGGAAAGAAACAAGTGTTGTTCATGCCGGTGCAGTACGGAAATTCCCAAGGAACCTTAAAATCAGGAGAAATGGTTAGGTTCTTACAGGAAAATTTGTGTATCGTGAATTATGAATAAATTCCATCAAAATGAAATTAGAAATACTTTCTTTTTCTATCAGAGTTAAAACTATCATTTTAAATAGAAAAATACTATAATGAAAGTCCGTCCAATTCTATGGAAATGTATTTATTTCCATAATTCTTCCTCTCGTGAATCTATGAATCAGTCCCTTATTTTGTGTCAAAATTTGACTGGGAATAAAACAATGGTACTAAGTTTTGAAAATATTATATTTTTCAAAAATTTTGCTCCACAACTGATATAAACGAATACTCATTGAACTATATCATTTTAACCACGTTGCCTACAAAGACAGAAAGTAATCTGAAATACGGCATAAATCGAACAACAATGCCGTTGAACTAGTGACTTCTATATGAGAAAGACGGCATACCAACATCTTCGCCATCACAATATTATTAGCAACTTTTGATGGCTTAATCATCGTCAGCTATATTCTGTAATAATTGGAAACTATAATAAAGTTTTTTACTTAACACATAGTTTATGGAATTATTAAATAAAACAAATCGTATGAAATTAGAGCCGGACAAAACGAAAAATATTTATCGATCTTTGTCGCTGGTTTACTTTCGTAGTTTCGGAGGGCGCGCGCTCCATATCTCCCTTTCAAATATATACCTAGGTCTCTGCTTATCACCAGAACTGTACCTTCCCCTATCTGGGCCTCAGCTAGCAAATCAAATAGCCAAAAAATGCAGATTTTCCAAAATAAATTCCTTCAAACCATTAAAAAGCTCGCTGATTTGTACCTAACTCCCAGTTATATAACAAGCTCAGCATCACTTCGATCTCCGTTCATTTTTACCTCCTATCCACTCGCTTCTATCCTAAAATTCTCCAGATTCCCCTTAAAATCTGAAAACAAAATCCTCACCATAACAGACTACGTATAGCGGAAACAATCGCAGTTTTCTGACCCCCCTAATCATCATGCACCCGAAGAGGCTTCGCAAATTCAATCCACGCACTCAATGTATTCATTGTGAATAATGTTCCTTAAACTAGGCTAAAATAATTCATTGTACCCTCAAATATCCTACTCGGCTGCTGAGGGCCTTCGCGCCAAGCAGAAATAAATTGAAAAAAAGAACAAAAAAACAACTGTCGATACCGCTCATTGTCGGCTAGTCTCAGCAATTCCGGACGAGCGCGATTTGTTAGCAGTTTTGATGCGTTTCGCTTACGATAAGCACCAAGAGCTCTCCCACAAGGTGAAAATAATTTAACGCTATATTTTAATTAATTTTAATAATACACTAGTGGCTTTACAACAGTACGTACTTTTTCGCATATTTATTACCACTTAAAACTTACTCGAACAATTGTCATATTTTCTTGTTCTTAAATGTACGTAAGTACATTCAAGTAAATGTAATCCATTTAAAAATATAATTTTTTAAGATGAGATTTCATTAAGAAAAGAATCTCTATCTTCAGTATTAAAATTGTATAAAGATGCTAAGAAACGTTTAACTTTTGCATTTCTCATCAAGCGTTCAACAAAAATGTGATCTGTGCAATGTTTAAGCTGCTTGTCCTCTATCCAAGAAAAACGTTTAATGAAAGTGTGGAGCCAGTCTTGAGAACATTTTGAAAATGTTGTGACTTCATGTAAAATAGCTCCAAATTCAGAATATCCGTTTCAAATTCGCAGGGCTTTCAGTTCGGCCAGTTCGGGCTTCCCTCGACCAGATCGAAGTCTCGTTGGGCCAGTTTTGAAGAACATTGTCTGCACAGTTTGGATGCTATCGTTGACTTCAGGCCGACGAACTGACACAGACGTACGGGCTGACGATTTTGCCATCAATCAATTTTTCAATTTCAAGAACCCACAAAAAAAGGATTCTTACTGCACGACGTGTTAAAATAGTAATTACTTCATACAAGAACAAGATATGTCCACTTTTCTTTGTCAGGGCTCACAGTAAGAGCTTTTTTTGTCAAGAATTGTTCATTCTTGCCGCAACATTATAATAATTTCTCTATACTGCATAAGTATTACCTAGTATGACCAGAAAGTAAAATGAATTTACTAGATAAAATAATTCAAAGTTTTCGTTGACAATAGTAATGCAGGAATCCATTACTTAAGAATTGATTAGATCAGAAGTAAGCGCTACTGAAAGCGTTCCTCTTTATAATAACTATTGAAGAACGTTACAAAATAGGATTGCCTTGTATAGTAGAATTTTTGTATAGTTTTCGTCTTAGAAGAGCATTTCGTACCATTTTGTGCTCATAGTTTACTTCCACCGCGCATGCGTCGAAGGCCGAGATTGCTGACAGCGGCTGTACGTTACGTTACGCTTAAAGTCCCTGTTAGCATTCTCGGACTCTCCAGGCTAGTATGTCGCCGAGTGTCTCTGTGACCGCCTCTAAAATGTTCGTATTTCAAATTAAACAGTGCTGAATTCTTCTGGACGTTATTTGGGAAGCAGATAATGTCAAGGAAACGGCTATCATTTTCTAATTACCTCCACTTACTAAAGCTGAGCGACATCTAGTTGTTCTTAGATCTCTGAGAAACCAGGTTCGTTAGTGCATTGCTAGGGCTTCCCTCAGTCAACGCATTCCCTGACAACGGAGATCTTTTCCTGGAAACGGTCGTTTCCCGGGTCATAAAAGCGAGGGCGCGCCTCTCTGCCATTCGGCCCTCACCTGCCACTGGACTAATGAGACAGCCTCTAATCACAGAGGGCTCATATGCTTCATTTGGCTGCCGCTTCGTCAAAGGGGAACGAGCCCCCATCGGTGTGAAGGGGCACCAACAACTAAATTAAGTTAAAAATAATAAAAATGACATTATAATTCGAGATCACAGCGAAATAATTTAATTCAAGAACTCAGCAAAGTAAAAATTATAAGCTTGGAAAAATTCTATGCCATGTGGAGGTTTTCAAGGATAAGAAGGATAAAGGTGACATTTTTTCAACAAGTTGCAATCAGTACATATTGTCTTAAAACATCAATTTTGTAAGTTTACAGTAGTACATTTTGTCGATTTCTAAAAATATGTTCTTTCGATTTGCACGGGAGTTTGTTTTCTGACGCCCTAAAATTACAATGTAGTATAACATTGACCTCGATCACAGGTTTATCGTCAACGTTTCATGTCTATCTTTGGGCTATCGTAATTGTCGCTTAAATAAATAGGTCACCAAAACCAAGCTGATTGAAAGGGAAAAAAAGCAACTTAAACGTACAGAAATTGCGTAAAATAAAAATATAGTATGTTGGTCCGAAAATAACGTGGACATTCGAAATATTTTCAGGATTTTTTGTATGGATCAGAAATAAACTACTGTTGTACTTACCGCTTTCGAGCTGAACAAAGTTGTTGAAAATAGCGCAGCAATAACATAGTGGGCAATAGCAACGAAGAAGTTGATTAGATTTCCACCAAAATCACTGAAGAAAAGATATTTTAAAGAGAAGTGAAATCTTGTGTACATTCAGCACTTAATCAACACAAGAGAAAAATTATTGAATTGTACCATTGCTTTCACGCAATAAACCAAATACTTGCTTTCTATAATTTAGAACTAGACGTACGTGTCCACAACAAAACTGTGCAACACATGTATTTTCTTGAATGTTAGGGTTCGTGTTTAAGAAATGTAATTCCATCAAGACGTAAATTGTTTTTGACGTATTATTTCTATTTCTACCCTTTTTCTGCAAGATAATTTCTATAAATTAAATCTGATAATGAAGGATATACAGCATCTCAAGAATTATTAGTATTTTGTTCTTTCAAAACCCGAACACGAAGTTCAGATGTACATAATTCTACAGTATGTTGTAAAGAATACTTTTTTCTCTATTTTTTGGTGTACTTCGATATTCTTCCCGAATTTAACTTATATATTAATTAAGCTTTGATAATGTATACTTGAACAACTTTTTCTCACCCAAACGGCCAAAACACAAATTTGATGATTCCTTGGTATCATTTTGACTATCTCGATACGGAGTAGAGGTAAAGTTTTGAAATGCTGCGCGAGAACGGAATTTCGGCAGGAAAGCTCCTATAGTTGGGCTCTGGTAACGAAAAAGTGGATAAATCCAGTTGCTAAATTTAGAAAAAAAATCCTCTAACACATAGTGTAACCAGAATCCATGTTCTGTGGGATTTTGATAGCGAAAACTCGATTGACGGCGAAATGTATGTCCGTCCGTCCGTCCGACCGTCCCTCCCTCCGTCCGTCCCTCCCTCCCTCCGTCCGTCCCTCCCTCCCTCCGTCCGTCCCTCCCTCCCTCCGTCCGTCCCTCCCTCCCTCCGTCCGTCCCTCCCTCCGGCCGTCCCTCCCTCCGTCCGTCCCTCCCTCCGGCCGTCCCTCCCTCCGGCCGTCCCTCCCTCCGGCCGTCCCTCTCTCCCTCCGGCCGTCCCTCTCTCCCTCCGGCCGTCCCTCCCTCCCTCCGGCCGTCCCTCCCTCCCTCCGGCCGTCCCTCGCTCCCTCCGGCCGTCCCTCCGTCCGTCCGTCCCTCGCCTGCGAACGCAAGCGTCTAACCGTTCAGCCGATTTTTTCCAAAATTGATAGTCCCCAATCGATCTGGCTGAAGCTGTTGGGGTCCCTTGGATTTGAAATCGATATTTTAACTTTGGGGCCACTTTACATGAAGCCCATGGGTCATTATGAAAATCATGACTCCATCGTTTTTTATTCTATTTTGTTGTTGGATAGTGTAATAGACGTTTATGAGAATGGTGCAGGTCTCACTCTGTTTGTTGAAAACCGTGATTTTTCGAAAATTGCAAAAATTCAACATTTTTCGGTGTCTTTCTACAACTACAAAGAGATTTTTTCCGTAATGAAATCTGTTCCTTAAAGACAGATTTTGAAATAAGATCATGTACAATTTTTCGAAACTTTGAGTACTTTTCGCGTAATTTTACATGAAAATACGGACAAGAAAGTACGTTCTGTTATAGCATCACCAGTTTTCCAAAACCCTTGTTGCTCTCGTTATTCACAATTCAAGGAAGTACGAAAGGAGCGGGGTTAGAATTCCGGAGAAGAAAAAAAGGTGCACTTAATATACTTTGCCCCCATACGTCACTTAAAGTTTTTAATTTTTTTTTAACATTAAACAATAGAAAGACGAGCTTCCGGCCTGCGAGCTCGCCTCCACGTGCCGATGCCAGTTCAGATGAGTCGGTCGCTTCCGTGCGCAGCCCCGCGCACCCACGACGCGCCTCCGCTTCGGCCGGCGGCCGCCAGGGCGCAGCAGCGCTCGGGGCCGCGCCGGCGCGGTGCGCCCAGGCTTTGCGCTGCGCTGTGCTGCGCGGCGGGTTATCGTGCGAGTAACAATCGGCCCGGAACGGCCCACAATACAGGGAGCGGGCGGCGTGGCGGCGCTTTGTGTGGCTGACGTAACCGCCGCCAACGCCGCCCTCGCCGCCCTCGCCACCGTCACTAGCAGCCGGGTGGCTTCTGGAGCCTCCGTCAACTCGGAATCCTGATTGCTTGCTGATCGACTGATTGAAAATCGTCTGATCAACAGATATTCTGTTGATTGGATTTGTGAAGAAGAAAAAGAAGAAGTATAAGTATCAATATAGTTAATTGTGAGGAAAAGGAAATAAATTCTTAGCAATCTTGAAATGAACCGTTGAAGCCTGAACTATTGAGAAGTGTGAGGCGCATTGTATTGACAGTGATTGCTAAAATGTGGGGTCTCGCGTAAGATAAATACAAATCTAGAGACAATCACTGACAAAAACATACCAGCCTTTTTAAGGCTGTAGAGGGGAGTTTATTGACTAAGAAATGGCATATGGAGCCCAGAGAATTTAAGTAACTTCACAGACCCTATTAGTTTCCCACCCTGAAAAGAAACCGTTGGGATCTATGAATGTCTCAATTTGCTGGTTGGTTTAATAGATGCGAGAGAGGGATGAAAAGTCAGGAAGTCCTCAGTGGAAAACGTAGCATTCTCTGTTGATTGAAAATTAATCAGCGAAAATTTCAATGAAAATATGAGCTCAGAATTCACCCTCTCTTAGGTGGCTGAGTTCATCAACAAAATCACTACAGTGTCTCTGACCGGAAGGTCGTAGGGTTCGAGTGTCTCTTCTTTGGAAGGAGTTTCGACACTAGCTACAAAGATAGCTGAGTCGGAGTAAAACTGCTCTCCAGAGGATAATTCTAGCTGCCAGCAATTCTGATCGGAAGTGTTCTGTGATTTCTTCGATCAACGTCAGGCGAATACTCTAACAAGGCTAAGGACTTCGCACAATCTTTCCTTCCTCTTCGTTGTCCTACTTTCACCTCTTACTTACACGCAGACACACATACTTCTTACATCCACTACACTACCACACATGTCTGGAGCTTAGAGCTTCTCCCCCCGCTGGTGGGAGATAACTGGTGGGGGAAACTATCCCGCAAACCGTTAGGTCAGCTCCGGATCGTGCCATCCACCGCCACCTCACGTGAAACAATAGGCACTATACTTATGGGACAATGCCTATAGCATGGAAACATGACATAATCAATCCATCAATCTAATTGAAAGCATGGATTGTGGAAAGTTGTTTCTCAAACATGCAGATCACGGGAAATATGTTCCCGGGTAGTGAACCATCACCGCACAGCCTTTATTAACGCTTGGGGGTTATTCCCTCACTGTCGTCAGAAAGCATTCAGGCGCCAATCAGACCCAATCGTATTTCGCAGATGCCAATTAAATTCGCAATCGATGGGACGATGCGATTATGAATATAAATAAATACTTTAAAAATACTTCTTAATACAAACTATTCAATGTGAAAAGCCGTTCATAAAGTACGCAAGGCAAATTTGGAGTTTTTGAATACTCCCTCTCCTCCCTATTACGCGTCACACGCTCTTGAACTCCCTTTAAATAATTGTGCAACACTTGCTACAAACCCCATCGCATTTACGTGTGAAAAAGGAACTATATCACAGTAAAACAAATTGTCTTACTTTTATTTGTGTTATATATTAAAATTTATGATAAAAATAAGACGGGACATTTTTGAGTGAATGAAAGAACCAATGACGTAAACCTTTCTGACAAGACGTGCCTGGGCGAATCTGTTGCGCCAATTTAATTGACTTCTAGAATATACTACACATGAGTTTCGATTATTTTCTTCGTAATACAGCAGATTCAATCAATGAACGATTGATAAAAAATTCCATTTATAGTAGCAATGTATACATATTACATTTTTAATTAATTTACATAAAAAAATAATTAGTTAATCGGTTTGTGATAGCTCGCTCCTTGATGACTGTAGCAAAGGTTATTTTTATTTTAATAGCATGAAAGAATTGTGTTTTGAATGATGGAGATGTTTTTGCTGAGATCATCAGAATGAGACAATAAACGCTTACGAAATATAAACATTATTCTGCGATCACGAAAAATGTTTTTTATCACAAGTCATTATTTGTCTATATCTTATCTTCATGGTTATTGATACATCATGCCTTTTTTCTCCATCTTAATGCTAAAATGTATATTTTTTATCCAAGATGTCTTATCACCGCGGGGAAATAAACAATATTTTTTCTCTTCGCGGAAAACGCGAAGTTCGGAGTTTTCAAATCTGGTATGACGTTCGTATAATGGGTATTCACTGCAGGATGTTTTAACCCTACAAACCGCGCAATTTCTATTCAGAAGTAATTTCTCTAGTGGTTTGAAACTTATTGATTATTTGCGAGCCACGTAGAGTCGAGTAGACCTACCTGAGAAGTTTCAAATCACGAGTGAAATTTGGTTATACTATTTCACGAATAAAAGTCACAAACATAACGTTAAATATAGCCAAAAATATTTTAGAGGGTTATTTCAGACTCTGTATTGATTACGGCAGCTATTTGAACTATTCACTTTTCCCAAACATTTAAACACCTGCGGTAGTATGATAAAAGTAAGCATAAGAACTTTACGAATTTACGTGTCATTGATTGGTTTATAACCATCTTCTTATAAAGCTTTTTTGACCGGTTTGAAACTAATAACTCACGAGTGGAACAGTCAAATAAATTCAATACTTCATATCTCCGTGACAAAATCGACTTCATATGTCGCATCCCCACCCCTAATTTCAACTCCGTCTCTGCCCCACCCCGCTCCGATTCGTGGCGCTGGGCCCGCCCCCGTCGAATATGGGGGCGCAGCTACGACCAACCCGCGTCGCCCGCGTCGCAGTACGCCGATAGAAGGCAGCTCGGCCTGCGCCGCGCCGGTCGAAGAAGTGGTGCGCTCGCCGCGACCCTCAAGGCCGTTTTCCCGATAGGCTGGGAATCAGAAGGAAATGTTTAAATAAATTAAGAGATAAGCAAGGAAATAGAGAAAGTAAATAAATAAATAAATAAATAAATAAATAAATAAATAAATAAATAACACTGAAAAGTTGAAGTGCATTGGAAAGACATGAATAGAAAACTTCCAGGGCAAAGAATTCAGAGAGATCGTGGTCCTACCTGGCTTTGGCGTAAAAAAGAAAAAAAATACGATAAAAAATATAAGAACACGAAAACGTTTTGGGGCGATAGGTCGGCAGTGGCATGTTGAACACAGAGTAATGAACAAGACCTGTAGGTGACGTCATTGTTTAGCGTATATTTTTGAAATTTTAAAATGTTCAAAAAGTGTATAAAATGTTAAATAATGAACTATATTTCGTTTTTATTAGTTATCCCAAGTATTGAACATGAAATAAATTACTAGCTTTTTCACAGAAATTGAAGTTCATTGTTAATGCAGGATCGTTGATTCCCTTTGAAGTGGTTTGGTTCGATTGGGTTATCACGAATTTTATTGATTGTGATTGAAATAAAATGCAATAAATGTGGTAAGCGAGTTTGCTAACATTATAATACTTCTAATAATAATATTAATAATAATACTAATAATATTATTAATACTAATATTAATAATAATACTAATAATATTATTAATACTAATATTAATAATAATACTAATAATATTATTAATACTAATATTAATAATAATACTAATAATATTATTAATACTAATATTAATAATAATAATAATATTAATAATAATTATAATGTTGATGATAATAATGAAGATAATGATGATGAAGATGGTGGATTTTCAAAGCAAAAAATCTAGTTTCTAAAACGAAGTAACAATGTCTACCTCTCTAAATAATATTCAGATAACAGAACTAATTCCTTACTTGAAAATATTTTTCGTGTGAGCTTATAAGTTGTGTTCTTGCATATAACACTTCTTATTTATTTGAACATTCTTTTCCATTTAAAATATCACCATGGGTTTTTTTCATAGCCGTTTGTTTTATTTCAAGTTGGCTTAGACCATACTTGCTGTCTGCCCATGTAATCTGCCATATCTCGGTAATATATGTAAATGTACTATTTACACATTTGAATTACAATTATTCAAATATAATTTGCATTTTTATTCATGAAATAAAGTAAATATATGGAGAAAATTGTAGTTGATAATCATTGATTATAAATATCTCAGGTGCATTATTTATGGTGTAATTAACACATTTCATTAGATAAAATTGACTGTTTCCCGAAGAGTGTAGAATAATAGTAATTTATTATACAAGATGTTAAAGAGATTCTCCATCTACGAAAGGAAATAATTACTTCATGAGAAACGATAGGAGAAATTGAGGTATCTTTCTCCAGTAGATAAGAACCTTTCTTTTGACGTATATGGTCATTAATTATTTTAATTTTTCAACAAAACGCAAAATAAAAAACAATATTTTCAGTTACATCAGGACAAATAGTTCGCTGCACCGCCACCATGCCACCATTCGGAGAGCCTAGTAGGGACGATTAAATGTTTTATCACTCATAGGTGATAAAAAGCTCTTGTAGTACCTTATCATTGGCTGTTAAGAAGCATCTTTGACCACATTAATGAAATAAAGAAAAAAATCAATGTTTCTACGATAAATTCCTTTTTAATGATAACATTGGACATGATATGCACACTTTGCCCTAATAATTTTCGTGGATGCTGACCTTCTGAAATATTCAGTTCTCTCGGATTTTTATCGGTGACCTAATACATGCCATTTCTAAATTAACACATTGAGGTAGTATAATAGTTAAAAATCGCCATAAATTACCCGAAACGAACCGAACGCATTTTATGAATGTTATTTGTTATGTTATCACCAATCCTATTGTAAAAATCTTTATTCTTATCTCTCAAGTCGTACCTCTGTGCAGGGAATTAATTTATAAGTATAGTTAACTTCATCTGCTCTCAACTAATTAATAAACACTATGTGGACGAATTTTAACATTTCGTCCTAGAAAGTCGAATGAGAAAATTCTTTTAAAATGGAACCCAGAAAACTAAGAGACACTGAGGTAAAAATCGGAATGAACTGTATTTTGAACGGACGTTGATACTAAGATGGTGGAGACGATACTTCTGAGAGGTCTTGTTGGCTTTTAACAATCTGAGACAGCTCTGAGGGTGAGAGATGAGCGGTAATTAAATTTGGACCAACAATAATTCCGGTGACGACAACTACGACTTTGCATGTGTTTGACGAAGCAACACACCTAAAGCTATCTCAGAGTTCGCTTCGTAGACGGTGCCGACACCGTCACCAGTCAAGGCCATGAATTCAGGATCAGAGCCTTGCTGTACACGATGAAGCCAGACTCAGAGCGCAAAGTTCTGAGGGACTTGTACTCTATGAAAGGTATAGAAATATTTTGCTAAAATAGTTTTGAGTGGTGACTGCTGCACATGTTTAATTTTTGAAGTTTGGAACCCGGGTGTTTATGGTTTATTTATCTTATTTATTACTCATTTTGTGTCATACCAATCAGTAAAGAACACTTTATTGAAGTACCAGTCATTTCTAATTCACCAGATTTTCATAACAAATTCTAATGAATTCTATTATGAGGTAGTATGTAGGTATAAAGTGTCTATATCAAAACTAACTAAATCCATTATTCCACTTTACAAATTTACTTTTTTGCAAGTATGCTAAGCTCAGACTAGACCTGACGAAGGGATATAGTTCAAATCCATCTTATTCTCTTGTTTGCGAGTAAAATGTTGCAAAATTCTGTTCTTATTAAACAGTGTGTGGATGTGACAATAGTCTTCTTCCTCTAGTAAAATTGTATAAAATGGAATGAGCTATTTTTGAGAGCGAAAACCTACCAACCTAACACCTTTTTAATGGAAGAGCAGGGCCCGCTTCAAAGATCCTGTCCAAACGCTCAGGATTGTGCGCATTGTACAGGCTTATGGATGCTTTTTTTACCGATATTGGATATGGTTATAGTACACGAATATCGATATATGGACATTTTAAAAATAATATTACTGTACTGCTGGTTCGGAGAGTTCAAAAAGGGCTTCATTCAGGCTATGTGGGTAGCATCTCAGAGAGACCCGGTGCATGAGTGGGAGAGGACCAAGAGAACGGGAGAGAGCAACAGAGAGAAGGATAATGGAGAGAGAGAGAGAGAGAGAGAGAGAGAGAGAGAGAGAGAGAGAGAGAGAAGCAGGAACGGGAGCCAGAGCGATAGCGGGTGCAAGAGAAGCATGAATGGGAGCGGAAGCGAGAGCGAGAGATAAGCGAGAGCGAGAGCAAAAACGGAAGCGAGAGAGAAAGGGAGAGCAAGAGTGACAGCGAGAGCAAGAGGGAAAGCGGGAGCGAGAGCCGGAGCGAGAGCCGGAGCGAGAGCCGGAGCGAGAGCCGGAGCGAGAGCCGGAGCGAGAGCCGGCGCGAGAGCCGGCGCGAGAGCCGGCGCGAGAGCCGGCGCGAGAGCCGGCGCGAGAGCCGGCGCGAGAGCCGGCGCGAGAGCCGGCGCGAGAGCCGGCGCGAGAGCCGGCGCGAGAGCCGGCGCGAGAGCCGGCGCGAGGGCCGGCGCGAGAGCCGGCGCGAGAAGCATGTCCGCTTCCTTCGGAATTAAACGACCGCAACTATCAGCGGAACCGACCGCCGCAGCCGCGGTGCTGGGCAGAGGCGCGACCTCCGCAGCCGACGACCGAAGATCGCACTTGGCCGCTTATCGCCGCTTAACGACGCCGCGTGGCGAGTCTGGGAGCCAGAGGAGCGAAGTATTCATGACGGTGTTCCGATTGACGATGATTGATGTTGATGTGACAAAAATGACGATGAAAAGACGATGGTAAATTAAGTATGAAATTTTCATTGATTTCACCGTTTGCAGTAAATGCAATTTTGCATCTGAGCGATGTTTGCGAAGCTGCGGGTTAGTTGCGGAGGACATCCTTATTTGCACACATTCGGTCTTAAGATGTCCAAATGGTACAAATTAACTAAACAAAACCAGCATTTGCAATGGTAAGATCTTTTCTACGTTATTTCTCGCTTCTGAGAATAGATAAGCATGCGGTATTCAGTACTTTTGTGCTTCAAAAGGATATTAAAGTTGAAACCCCTCGCATTAGGTTGAATATTGAGGAAGTTATCGATGGAACAGAACTTACATAATGAGATGTATGTATTCAACGTATTACATGTATAATTATGTATGGTATTTCTACGAAGGGGAAGTATGGGAAAATATTCAAATCTTAACACCGAAGACCTTTCATAATGAGAAGAATAAGTCAGGGTGGTTTAAAATTTATTTCGTTTTGAAGAGTTGGGAATCATCAAATACGCGTATTCCCAAAACTGGTTCTGGTGCTTATTTTAAGGAATTTTCCGCAAAACTCAACAGAACAGTACAGAGTAACATTGAGCAGGAAACATTACGATGACGTTCTTAGTTCCGTACGCTCGTCAGTTTCTCAGGACACGGGCAGTGAAGAAATTAATATTAAATTTTGCATCCTCTACAATGGTGTATCTTGATAATATTAGAGAACTCGGAAATATTTTTTTAAAATATAGCAGCTAACCACAGCCAAATAAACTGGAATGAATGTTATTGCATATAAAGAAATACTTGGTCCATACATGCCAGAATCACTGTTTTCACTAGTTTGTTCCGAATTACATCGAAAATTACATCGAATTCACGAGGATCTATGTAGGGTTTAGTGGTCAACGACCCCACCCGATCCTTGAACCTCGACCTACCTTTCACCCACTCCGCGGCTAGGGGAACCTCTTTCTTTCTCTGTGTACTTCAGACAGTATGAATATGGGCCAAAGTTTGAAATTATGGCATCACTTCCTAAAACACATCCTGGATCGTGACAAAAGCCAGTGACTCGCCGCCTAAGGAACCGCGCCTCGGGCAGGGATTTCCGCGAGCGGAATGACCGCGAGCCGAGAGTGCACCGGCCGCCGCCGCCGCCGCCGCCGACGACGACGACGACGTGCGGCGCCAGGGCCGCGGGAGCAGGAGGACGTCCGCACGGCGCGACGCGGCGCCAAGGAGAACCGCTTACGCACGTGGCATGTCCGCAGGCGCCCCGGCCCCCCGCGCCGCGCCGTTGCCACCATCGCCGCCAGCGTCGCCGCGCCGCGCCGCGCCGCGCCGCGCCGCGCCGCGCCTCCATTCTGCCTTCCCGCCCCGGCTATCTCGGGCCCTCCCCGCCCCGCCCCGCCCCGCCTCGCCCGTCCACCTCCGACCAAGTCCCGTCCCGCCCCGCTCCGTCCCACCCCACCTTGTTTTGCCGACCGGTGCCGCCCGACCATGCACCTCTTCGCCACCGCTCTGCCGTTCCTCTCCACCCCGCCACGCTTCGCTCCGCCCTTCCCCGTCCCGTCCCGTCCCGTCCCGCCTCGTTTTGCCGCCCGGTGTCTCCATACGCTGCACCGTTCCGCCTCCTCTCTGCCGTCCTTTGCCATTTGGACCCAAACCCGTCCCATCCCGTGCCGCCTCGCTTTCCCGTCCGGTTCCGCCGTGCACCGCGCCACCTCCGCTCTGCCGTCCCGCGCCTTAGCACCGCTCTGCCGTCCCGTCCCGTCCCGTCCTGCCTCGTCCAGTCCTGTACCACCCCGCCCCGCGTCGCTTTGCCGTCCGGTACCATCCTGCCCCGTCCTGCACCACTCCGCCTCCGCTCTGCTGCCCCACCCCACCCCACCCCGCCTCGCTTCCGCTCTATCGTCCGGACCCGCCCCGCCCCGTCTCGCCCCGTCCCGCCCCGCATCGCTTGGCCGACCGATGCGGCCCTGCCCAGCAGCGCTCCGCCACCGTTCTGGGTTCTGGTCTCTCCCAGTCACGTCCTATCGAAACTTGTCAGACTCCGGCTCCGACTAAGCCCTGCGTTTCTATCCCGCCTTGCCACTGCTCTGCCGTCCCGTCTTGTCCCGTCCCGTCTCTTCCCGCTCAGCCCTGCAGGCTCCAATTGCCCCGTCCGGTTCCGCTCCATCTTGCCTCCCCCCCTCTCCGAAGAGTCTCTCCCTGTACCGAATGTTCTGCCCCTGACTGTCCCACCATTCTCACTCGCACCCTTTGCTGGCATGCCTCGCAATGTTCCGTCCTGTCCCACCCGGCCCCGTCCCGTCTCGCCCTCTTCCCAACGCCCCGGCCCGTTCAACCAGCTGACTAGGCTTAGAGCAACATTACCGTTGCCTCTGCCAGAATTCAGTCATGACTAGAAGAGGGCCTGCTGCTTTGTTCGGCACTTCCCAGGTTTATTCAATCTATGCTAGGTTGAAACCGGAATAGTACCTTAACAAACCGATCTCGGTCAGCCCTCTCTGCCTTCCTTATCCTAGCTCCCCTCCTCTTTTTTTCCACACATATTTACACTTACATGCACTGCACTACATGCATGACAAGTTTGGGGCTAAGAGCATGTTCCGGCTGGGGCGTTGCCCCGCAGACGGGATACAAGACTGGAGAGGAAAAACTCCGCAAGCAGATTACGCCGGACCTCACATACTTGGAACACTGCCACTTCCCTGTATGTAACATGCATTACACTTGCGAGAGTGCTGTCCATGGTGGTTGACGTGCCCGGAATGAACCGTTCCGTTTGTCCTGTCCTGCCCCCACTCCATGCCCCAGCTTCGTTGTTCCACCCCATTTCTTGTGGCGGCGGTGGTGTACTGTGGCGGTGATGGTGTAATTTACGGTTAGCGTATCGGACTGTCATACCCAAGTTCGCGGGTTCAAACCCCAGGATTTTTAAGAGCGAAAAAATCCTTCGTATGCATCCCTTCGGAGAGGAAGTAAAGGCGGCTTTCCCATGTTAGTTGATTTACTGCATGTGAAAGACCCTTAAGCCTAAATGAAGCTGAATTCAAATCGCCCAAGGAAATACCTCATTTCTTCTCTAGTTGGTGAAAGGAGAATAACGAAATTTGCGTGGTTTGGAAGAGCAGGTGTCATAGAATGAGTCTCGCCACGTAAAATAAGGCATCAATTCAATTAAATTCAATTCAATTCAAATCAATTCGTCTCGCCTCACGTTCCCGCCGCTCCGCCTACTCCCCCCCCCCGACTCGCCTTTGCCCGGCGCAGCCTCTGCCAGCGAGCGCCCTTCGCCACCGCCGCCGCAGTTCTTCCCGTCCGCCTGGAATTGTCCTCTTGGCCTCGGTTACTGCTCCTTTCGCGCGAAGCGTGTCGGCGCAGTCTTCTGCCGCGCGCACATCCACTAGGGCCAGGCCAGCGGCCAGCGCGGTCGGTGGGTTTCCGCCAGAGTTCCGGGGTTCAAGTCCAGCCGCTGGTCTGCTCAAAGATTTTCCTTTCCCGCTGCCTCTCTTGCAACAATCTTCCTTCATCATGTGGTGAATTTTCCTTAATTCATTATATGATAATTCTTTCCCTCTAAAATCATACGTCCACTCCAGGTACAACAATTAGGGTTTGGAACTAGCGTAGTAATAATTATATGCACACATTCACTCTGGAACATTTAATCCTCCGCAAGTGCACCAAATATTAAAAGGTCAATGAAAATATTAGAGAAATCCATCAATATAAATCGATTGCCGAGTTGACTACTGCTTTAACGAATGAATGGGATGAATACATTAATAAAAACGAGGACGATATTATAGTGAGAATAGTAAGGGACTGTAATTCAAAAAGGGTGAGAAAAGCCGAGAGCGACCCGAGGTTGAGATGGAAAGATACTTTACAAAATCTTCATGGAACAGGAAGAACTTGGCCTGCTGTTAAAGAACAATGCTGAAACAAAAATATGCTTTGGTGTAATTGTTTGGTTATATCATTTCAATAACAATCGGTAGTTTTTGAGAAAGACGCATTCCTTCTGATATTCACATGTTTTCCTGCACTGTAGAACAGCTCGAACTATTTTATCATTATGCCGAGATATGAAGCCTTATTAACGATTTCACAATTAAACATGGAACTATTATTGTTCCATATTGTATGAATTGTAATTTGTATTTTCTGGTTTTTGTAATTGTATTATGTTGTAATTGGTATTCATAAATTTTAATGAAAATGACCATTGATCTTCATTAGCAGTTAAACTGAGTGTGTTATCGCTTTACGAAGGTAAATTTGTAATACGTTCACGTGCCTCCTAGTCAATGATTTTATTATTTATTCAGTAGGGCGAATTACGAATAGAAAATGTTACTAAAAGGTATGAACACACTGACAGAGAAAAAATGAACAACACAGGGAACATTATGCCAATCGAGCATCTTCTGATCGAAATCTTCTAAATCAAATAAAACATTAATTACATGTTAATCAACTGCATTTTTAATAAGAAGTTAATTCAAGACTTTGTAATTTTTCCTCCTTACTACCTACGTAGTAAAGAGAAAGTATTACCATACTGGGGCAATTTTTCGACCAAAAATGGCCTCGTCAGGCCTTGGTAACGAAAAAGGGATAAATATTGTTCCTATATATGTATTGTAAGAAATACATTACTTCCGGTAACACTTTGTGCAGTCAAAATCCCCTTTTTGGTGGTCCTTGATACCATAAAATGCATTGAGGGCAAGACGTCTAACTGTGTCTGCGAGAAAAGCCGTTTCCAAAGCGGGCTGTGATTTTCCAAGACGCCTCGGCGCGGAGCGGCCATCACAGGGAGTGGCGTGGCGTGGCTTGGAGTGGCGTGGAGCAGAGGGGGAAGGGTAGGGGCGGCCCCTACACGGCGACGTCGCGCAACCCGCGACGCACACGTGTAGGACGCGGCGGAGACGGCGCCTATCGACCGCACCCTCGCCCACGCCACCCACCCACCCACGCCACGAAGCCTCCTCCTGCCGGCCAGCCACCTGCACGAAAAATCAATTACACTACACTGGACAAGAGTACCCTGCAAAATTAAGGAACTACGGTTCTACTCGCAATGCCACAATTTGAAGCAAATCAAAGGTACCGTGCAAATTGGAAACAAAAAAAATAAATTGAAGAAGGTGAATTGATGCCCTTAGAAACATTTGCTTTATGTATTATGTTAGTGCTTCTGTCAGTTTAATTTCCTTCAAATATTTAACAACCCACAGAAAAATATTTTATTTTTCACAACATTCCAAATCTGTATTGCGGTTTTAGATGTCTATATAAACATGAAATAATGACTTATAAAATAATGACAATAACAGATTATGTGTAGTCAATGTACTTTTTAACAAATTACTGACATTTAAATTACAATAAAAATACCTTTTTGAAATTTTTTACTATATGCATTGTAATAAATAATGAAAAGTTGTAAACTAGAAGAAATGTTTCTTTGAAAGAGTACAAGACAGCTTATTAAAAGTTAAAAGTTCAAACGTAAATAAACTTGTTCCATGGAGATACATCAATGAATTTGCAATAGTGAATGCACAGCAGCCTTGGCTGACCCAGTGCTCGGCCGAGGAGATCGCGGTGATTTCTGGTCTGCGTCCCCGCGCAAAGTCCCTCATAATCGCCCACTCGTTGCGGCGCCCCCCCCCCGCCCCCCCCGCACCCCCCCCCCGGCATCGTCATCAGCCATCGACCGCGTTGAAACCGACCCCCGATCAAACAAGCTCGACTTACATTGCTACCGAGGAGAACAAGTTTTAAAAATTCGTCCCAGCGTGTTAAACCATCCCGGAATTTGCAAATTTCTATTGTTGCCTACAAGTACTTAGAGGCCGAGGCCCGAGCAGATCATTAAGCACTCTTTCCTTCCCCCATCCTTTGGCTTTCCCCCTTCCATACTTCGATCGAGCTGTGACAAAACGTTTTTTTTTAAATTTTTTAAATGTTTTTTTAACAATCCGCAAAAGCATATGGCTAAATTAATGACGTATGTAATGTCCATATTTTATTATCAAGTAGAAATACTTCAGGAGTATTTACGAAAGAGAAATATATAGGATAATTCGTTTTGGTGAAAAATGCGTTTGAATGTTGGCGTAGGCTGGTCTTGAGGACGTTTTTATATTAATTTGTTGCTCTCCTTTGTTTGGACGAGGATCACTATATCTCTAATGTATTGGTGCAGGTGGATCGCTATCTGCCCTGTAGCGAACTGGTCTAAAAATAGAGTTACGCGCAAAAACTCACGGTACGGGGAAAACTTACAAAACTACGAAGCCTCAAGAAAATCTGGAGCCGACAACCTTCCGGTTTTCGTGCGTGACTATTTTAGGCGCTGTTTAGGGGCGGCTTGTTAATGAAATGTCATTTTTTTTAACTTTAGAACAATGCCATTTAGTAAAGAAATTATTTTTATATTCTGACAAAAGTAAATGACACATTTTTAACCTTTTAAATGTCATTTTTAATGCGTTTTCGCTGATTTCATCGATTGTAATATTTTAATGGTACTGGCTTCAAATAATATTTACGAGATGCGTTAAACGTTCCCCACAAATTTCTATTTCGATTACTTCGCTCAGAAGTTGTAACGTCAGCCGTTGTGAGTATGTGATCTAAGGTTCCCGTGACGCAAATCGGCGCTATTGTCGGTTCGGCGATTTTCGATAACTAAAGACAAAGATTTCCTGGTAAAGAACAGTCCAAACCAAAAGCTTGAAAATTGTGTTCACTTCAGCAAACGGAAGAAGCCTCTATCACATCAGTAACATATACAACAGCTTGACTTGTTCATCCGAACTGGTTTTGATAACATTTTTACGTCATTTTTCTTTGCATTTAGAGCACTTTGAAAATAAATTTCTCTTAAAATAATTTTATGAGCGTTTTCTTGATAATTTTTGGCGATGTTTTTAAGTCATCAAAGTCCGCCCCCAAGTGATTAAAGATGATCGTGTTTATTCGGGGAGATAAAACTGTACACGGTTCTAAGTGCGTACCTCAATGTAAGTGACCCCTTTGAAGAAGTGTCTTTCTAATGCGCTTCAGAATGTGAAAAGTGTGCGCAACAGCTAATGTTTCCTCCGTACGTGTGTCTACGACCGAAGTCAGTGCTCGAGATCCGCGTGGTGGGCGTTGGGTGACGGCTATCGCGTCGCAGGGTCGGTCAGTTGGTGGCGCGTGCTCGGCTGGCGGGGGCGGGCGTGCGGGTAGGGGCGCAGGCGGGGGCGGAGGTCCTGGGGGCGGGGTCGCGCCGGACGCGCGTGGCACTGCCAGGCGCCGCGGCGTGCTTTCGGCGCCGCGAGATTGGACTCTGCCCAGTCGTGTGATTGATTGAAGAGCTGCGCGTGACGTATCTGCATGAAACGTCCGGCAAGGGTGGCTGGGGATATCAACTGATGTCACTGCTGTCCCGCGGGCCGGGAGGTCCTAGGTTCGAGACCCGACGGTGGCAGGATTTTCGACACTAGCCAGATAGCTAGGCCGAGTACTGTCACTGCCCGGAGGAGAATTGTAGCGGTAGGCTGCTCTGATCGGTATTTTTTCGTGGTTTCTCCGATGAACATCAGGCGAGTGCCGAAACAATACTCTAACAAACAGCCCACGGGCCAAGTATGATCTTTCCTATAATTTCTTTGTCATATCATTTCCCATTTCGCATACATGCCACACATGACCAGTCGGGAGTTTGCAGCTTGGTATGGCTACGCTGGAGATACCTGGTTGGGTAAAACCCCCAAACCGCCGTGTACGTCAGCGCCAGATCTTATCATCCAGCGGGGGAAGATGACCGCCCCCTCCCGTGATAAAACATGCATTACACTTGTGGGACTAACGGCCACTGCAGCTGACAAACTCGTAAACATCAATCAATCAAAACATGAAACACTTTTTTTTTCTTCAAAAAGGGAAACTATTCATATTCAGGCTTGTAGTTCACGTGGGATTCAATAGTTTTCGGATATCGTTGAAGATGAGAGAAACGCAAGTTTTAGTACTCTATTTGGTAGAATGATGGAGAAGATTCTTAATAATATATTGAAATGTAAAACTTTAAAACAAAAGGAAATGACGATACGCCGACTAGAAAATAAGCTCTTCATGTCAAGACTGTAAATGGCAAAAAGAGAAAGTGCTAAAATTGCATATTTTTAGATTTGTTCATGGCAACTACTGGAGGAGTATACCATGACGAATATCTTAAGTATCAGAAACGTTTCCTTGTAGTTCAAAATTACTTCAATGGTTGAAGAAGTGTGTACGAGTATGCTGCTCCGGTAATATCTACCTTCCAAATCTGAATGTGCCGAGTGAGCTTGACACTTTCAGCGTTTTCCATTTTTAGTCTTCATGTATTTTGACACTCGGGCATGTCTAAGAAATTTGCGGAGCGTGGTTGGCGAAAAGCATGTAGCAATATTTTGCGTTAATGTTTTTGAGGGGTGCGCGTAAATAAATTTATAACATACGATAGAACTGCCTCGTTATTGAAAGTTGCATAATTCTTCCATTATCACCTTTGAATTAAATATTATGAGTGCGGTAGAAGCTCACCATGTCAATTATTAGGTTTAAATGAGAATGAATATTTATTAATAAATCCTTCAGGAATTGGTTGCACGACGAGACAAATTATTTCCTAGTTGTGCAGAAATGAGTTTGTGTTTTGCCATATGCTTTCGATTCCTGTCTAAAGAATAACCAATTATTTTGATGAATTAATTCTCCTCACTACGTTTTTCATGTGACGTTGCCACGCCACTGAAGATAAACTAGATGAATATTCATTATTAAATAAAATGTAAACCATGGACAATGACTTTGTACCTAATAATTGTTGTTTAAGAACGTTTATATGTTGTTTATAAGAGGGAATAAACCAAACAGAATTGAAATAATAATGAGCATTGGTGGGTAAACCACAAGCCTTTATTCCGATATAGTTCAGCCTTGCACACATACCACAAAATGACTTGCACCACATTCACTACAACATACTATTTAAACCGCAACGTAGTGTATTTCATGATTGAGCAGATGTTCGCAGTGTCCCATCTAGCTTTCATTGCCAGCACTCGCGCTTCGTGACAGGAACTGATTCACATGTTTCTTTCGAACTTGTCTGTAATCAACCACCGTTAACCCTGCTGTAACATGAACAAGTCTTTGATGTAAAAAGTGCCTCCAGTTCAGCTTCGTTTTTTTTATTACTTGTATGACCTGCAGTTTATTTCCATCACATTTTTATCAAAAGGAAATCGTTGAGAAGTTTTTTCTCATACTTTAATTCAGCATGAATCTTTGGTTATAATTCTCCTAATCTATTCATCGACACATCTATGTCTCTTTTCATTAATTAATCATTTAAAATTCCATTTAAATTAATTTACCTAATATGTATCATTATGGGGTTTTCCGTTGAAGGTGAGATTATGAGAGGACTCGAAACTTGAATAAATAACACTTAATATTAATTAGAAAAGTTTGGCTGATTAACTAAAAACGTTCTGTAAAAACATATGGTAAATATATTTCCAACCAAGTGTTTTGTAATGTTGGATGACTAAATTCAAATTCCTATAACCAAATCCAATTTGAAGGCACAAACCATTTCAGTAAAGTACCTACACAAATATTACCAGCTCTTCTTATCATCGGTTCGTGCGTTATTAATTTTCCGTTAATGAAAGTTTACATGTAAATACGTGAATATGTCCTTAATATATGATGCAAGATTCCTGAAATATTGATATGTCATTTGGAATGTCCCGTTACATAGGTAATGTCTAATTTTGGGTATGATTAAGGTTGAGTGACGTAAAGATCCCACGGTTGTTTACAGGGAGGGTCGTTTAAGGGAAGTAGGCCAAATGAATCGCTGGTATCTCCCGGGAACGTGGCCGGCGAATTGATGCGATTCCGAAGCGCGAACGCGGCGCGGGTGCGTCGGCGACGCGGCGTCAACGGACTTTCCGCTGGCCCTGACCTCCTTCCACAGCCGCCCGCCCGCCCGCCGCACCCGCCGTGCAGAAGCAGACGGCGCCAGACACCGCAGCCTCAGCGCTGATCCCCCATCAGAAGGATTAAATACCAACGATATGGCATTCATACTTTCTTGTAATAATATAATAGTTCTAATGATGATTATAACATAATAATGAGTATATATATATATATATATATATATATATATATATATATATATATATATATATATGTTAATAATAATGATGATAATTGTAATTGGTAGTAGTAGTATTGCAAATGTTATTAGTTATTCCTGCTGATCCTGGTTTAATGTTGTAGATAGATGGATATTATTATTACTATTATTATTGTTATTATTATTGTTGTTGTTGTTATATTGGCCAATTATGAACCCCTACATGTTCTCTACCAAGGCCCAGTTGAATTCTATCCTGAGAGATTAATGGGTAGGGTTTCGTTTTTCGTATGTATCCCTTCGTAATACAAGACTGTTAAGCCTTGAATTATGAATTGTGAGGTGATAGGATGATGATGAGAGATGATCGTGGCCTTTTTTTAACCATCCCAGAATTCACCTGTATAACCGAGGGAAAGCACGAAAACACCCCGGTCAGGATGATCGCCCCGGGATTAAACCCGGGCCTCCCGACGCGCTACGCACTGAGCCACTTTCCTTGGTATTATTATTATTATTATTATTATTATTATTATTATTATTATTAATATTGTTTTTGTTGTTGTTCGTCAATCCATGTTTTTCATCCTAATACATGCAATATAAGCTGAGAAGAAAATAAAACATGAATAACACGTTTCTCATTATCTATCTGTAACAGATTACCCTAGATTTGTTCAAAAATTCAAGACCTTTTTTATTCTCTTTCATATGCGTATCGCGATTATCGATTTGGTTAGGGGGCACTTTTCACTCCTTTATTTGGCTACATCCTTTTGAGAGCATAACCGATATTATATCCGTATAAATGGCTTTGACGTGTCTGTTTGTGATTTCAAAATAGCTGCCTTTTTATTATCTCATTTGCTTATTGTTATGATGTAATAATCCATTGAATAATCAATTGAATTATTTTTATAAGCTCTGTGTCTGATTATCCCGGCTGCTATCGGGAATGGCTTAACCGATTTTGATGAGGTGACCTCTAAAAGGAGAAGATACTTTGTCGGGTATATTTTGGACTTCTTTTTTGTGATAATTAATTTCTTTTACATTAAGAAGAATGTTTTTTTTTTTTTTTTTTTTTTTTTTTTTTTTTTTTTTTTTTTTTTTGCAAATCTACAATTTCATCCCGGCCTTGATAACATATTATACAAGTTTATTTTCATAACAAGAGAAAGATGAAAACTATTCGTCCTTCCCTTTCGAACTCCTTAATAAAACATTGCAAGTGAACTCTTTCCTTTTTTTTTTTTTTTTTTTTGCGAATATTTCGAATTGACGACTTTGTGCATTCTTTACGTGCACCCATACCATTTTAGCCTTTTCACTTCTACGGTGTCAATTATATTAAAACGTACTTCCGCTCTACGTTTCTACAGTCATAACTTTATCCATGAAAGTCAGTACGTAACTTCAGCGCCAGAAGTCCATTTTCATTCCTTTTAATTTTTTTTCGCTCTTTTTTGTTACTTCTAATACCTCAGATCCATAAAGGGCAATTTTATCTACAACAGTCTTATACAACTTTCTAACTCTCTTACTTAATTTATCTTTCCTTATTAGTGGATGTTATGTCTCATAGCCACTCTACCTTTTGCAATTCTGTATCTAATATCTTGCGTACTATCTCCATTTGGGTTTATTTCTGTACCGAGGTTTGTGAATTTTAACAGGGTTTTGCTTACGAATTATCATTCACTTTCAGACCTCTAGCACTTCCGAATACAACCATCAATCAATTGGTTCTCCTCAGTCTTCTCAGGGTTTATTTCTAAACTCCATTCCATGTACTTTTCATGTAATTTCCGCAGCATGTAAAGAGCATCGCCTTCATCTTCAGCGAACATCACCTGATTATCTGCGAAGTGTATAGAGAATATGTGTCCATTTTAATACCCATATTACTACATTTCTTCCTCCATCTACTCATTGCTTCATTCAGATATGTTTTAAACAAAGTCGGTGATACACAGAACCCCTGTCGTAAACCTTTATGTACTGGAAATGGTGCTGAAACGTTTCTTCCTATATTTATTTGTCCGGTATTATCACTGTACACATGTTTAACAGCTCTAATCAATTGCGAATTACGTTTTGTTTCTTCATCGCCATCCAGAATCTAGGTTATGGAACAGTATACAGGCCTTTAACTATATCTACCTCGCGGATCTATAAACACAAAATGGGCCTCCAAGTTATGGGGGAGACGTTAGTCCTGTCTAATACTAAACACGACATCAATACATTAGTACACCTTTTAAAAGCTCCTCTGTTCCTCGACATCAATGAGGTTTCTTTCCAGCCGGATTTTTAATATTTTCCAATGCTGCTAAGGACACTTGTGCCTCTATAATTTGCACAGTTTCCCTTCACCTTTCTTGTAGATAGATATCTTTTCCTGAAGCCCTTGAGTAATTCTTCTCCATTAAACATCTATATTACAGTCGGGTAAGAAGATTCAATAATAAACTGGAGCCGTGTTTCAGAAATTCAATGTTTACCAATTCCAGGCTGGATGCTTTTCCATTTTTATATCTCTATGTTGTTTTTTTAAGTGTCTCTCACTGTAATATATTCCGTATCAACCGTTCTCTCGAGCTCTATGTTGTACGCCTTACTAAATGAAAGCCTATTTTCTTTCAAAAGTTCTTCGTAATATATTTTAAATTGATCTGTACTTATAGGTTGTAGTACTGAATTTTGCTTTTCGTTTTGTCTGAGGTTCTTTAATATTTTCCATGCGTTCTTTGATCTGACAATGCCTACACTGTGTTCTACATCTTCACATACTCTTTCTCAAGCTTCATTTTTTGCTTTTCATTCTTCTTGTTTAACTTTTTTACAGATTTGACGATACCGTTTTCTGTTTTCAATACCCTGATTTAAGTAATGTATTATAAGCAATTTTCTTGTCTCGCACTTTCCCTGCCAAAGAATTATTCCACCATGATTCACTTATTCCTTTCCCACCAGTATGTTCTATTTCTCTGAGGCTCTCATAAGCTGTTTGATGGACGGAATCTACAATTACATCGTAGTGTTTGAGTAGAAGTTTGGTTCACTTCTAACAGTTCTTACTCACCCTGAGCTTGTAGATGAAGGATATAGATGGATCTTCAAGCAAACATATTTTTTTATTCTTTTTTTTTATCTTTGATACTGAATACGATATGAATTTCCCATTGCTGGGCTCTTGTTTACATAGGAACGATACACTCTTTATTTTCAACAAATATTGTTCTGAGTTGCATTCTCCTCCTCTATAGACTCGAACACCTTCCACCCTTATTTTGTTTTGCGTTTGCTGATAACGTAATATATTATGGTTTTACTAGTTCCTCCAGGACAAGTGAATTTGTGAATGTTTTTATTTATTTTTTGAAAAACCCATTGCATACTTTTAAACTGAACTGGGCACATACTTCTATTAGTCCTTCACCATTTCCATTTATCACTTCCTCTCCGTACCTTCCTACAACTTCGTCTTGCGCCAGCCTTCCAACTCTACTATTAAAATATACCACTACAAAAACATCCTTCCGGTTTAGTATCGCGTGCAAGATCGTCATCAGATGATAAAAAATCTATCTTTCTCCAATTCGGTAGCATTGTCATTTGAAGCATGTATACCTATTACTAACATTTAAGTAACTTCAATTTTAAAATCATTTGTTAAAATATATTCACTCACACATGACCAAATCTTAATGTTGCGTTTATATTTCTTTAACACATCATTGGCAATTCCTTTCTTATCTCTAAATTATTTGTTTTCATCACTATATAAATGGGTGTACTCTTTTATTCTACTCCCTGTCTCATTTCTTTGTTTCTGACCACACAGCAATTCTATTTCCATCTTTTTAATTTCTTCGAAGACTTCTATTCTTTTCATAGTGAGACCCTGCACGTTCCACATACTCATTCCGTTCCGAGCCAATACTCGTATACGTTTTTCGTTTGCCAAGTTGTTTCCTTGGCAATCCTACTTCATTAGTGGCGTGTTTTGCGTTTGTGTTTTTACTGATGCTGCTGATGCTGGCCCTACGCCCTAACCCCCAATCTGGAGGACGAGAGATTTATTTTTCGGGTTACTTTACCCTAGACAAGACGGCTTCCCTCTCGCCATTAGTCTTGTCTACCCTTCTCCGTTAGGAAAAGCAAGAACGTTAAGCGTGAGAGAAGAAGAAAATGAAGAAAGAAGAATTTAATGCATGAGAAAAGGGGAAGAAAATAAAGTGAAAGATACCCTAGCCCTGGCAACCTAATAGCGCGGAGGTCGAAATACCACAAGGGGCCAAGAGAGGCCTTATAGTAAAGACACAAGTAGCGTGGTACGAGTGATTCGCAATAATACCACATTAGACAGGGATACCATCTTAACGACAGTGCCGCAGGTGGGGAAGGGGAGGAAATGATTTCAGCGGAGCCTGGAAATTACGATAAGTGAAGTATCTGATTAACGGGACGTGAGACAAGCCTTTGTCTGACTCCTCCCACAAGACCTGTAGAGCATGGGTGACCCTACCGGTAGCAGTACTGACAAGTTTCCCAACCAGGCAACACCACTACCCCCGTAATGCTCTCGACTTCATTGGAGTACACAAACCACCTCGCCCGCACGTACTGTGATACTTTAAGGCGGTGTCTCCTGGACAATAACACAATAACTGTTTCCATAATAAAATTCAAATGCTAGTTTATTAAAGAGGAATAATGATAATTTGTTGAAAAGAGGGAGGGAGAAGAAGCGAATAAGGAGACTTAACCACAGGTTTTGGTCCTGCCTCTCACGCTTGTCATCACCGTCACCATCCAACGAGCAATTAAATGATCTCCTCCCCCCCTCCGTGCTTCCCCTCGGCTGTCGGAGGTGCGAAATCGTTTTCGCTTTCTGGAATCGTCCGTCGGTGGCGGCGGCGCTGGTCTCCGCATGTGGGTCAGCGGCGTGGGCGCAGGCGTGGGCGGGAAGTGGAGAAAGGGGGAGGAGTCTGAGTCACGGCGGAGGCTGAGCGCGCCTCACGACTCCACCGCGTGCGCCTCTGCCTGCCCTCGCGCGCCCCCCCACTCGGCCGCTCCGCCCCCTCCTCCCCCTCCGCCCCCTCCGCACCCTCCGCACCCTCCGCCCCCTCCGCACCCTCCGCCCCCTCCGCCCCCTCCGCCCCCTCCGCCCCCTCCGCACCCTCCGCCCCCTCCGCCCCCTCCGCCCCCTCCGCCCCCTCCGCCCCCTCCGCACCCTCCGACCCCTCCGCCCCCTCCGCCCCCTCCGCCCCCTCCGCACCCTCCGCCCCCTCCGCACCCTCCGCACCCTCCGCCCCCTCCGCCCCGATGCCCAGGGAGAAAACGTCGAAATTTCGAAAATAAACTCTTTATTAGACAAAATATTTTTTAAATTGTCTAAACAAGTTGGTTCTGAATGGTTGAGCCACAATAAGCACTCAAAAGTTAGTTTGAAAAAATGCTTTCTATGCAAAAATTTCCATTTCTGAAACATATAAACATTCCAGAAACATCTAAATTGTTTATTATTTACAAAAGAAATGCCTAATGATTTGTTCACGAAGAAAAATTAACTCCAAAAGCCAAGATTATTCGCATGACTGACCACGGAAGCCTTCTACATATTCTATATTTAGAGAATATGTGAAGGGTTCGCAACCTAAACAAACCAGGTCCGTGGCATGACTTTGAAATTGAGCTTTAAAGTTTTCAACAGATCAATATCGGAAAAGGAATAAATAACGCTCTGCTCTAATGTGAGAAATAAGATCTTGATTGACTACGACAGGGAACAAAACTTGGTTTCCTTTACAACATAGCGACATAATCGCGTTATTACAATTTTCTTATTAAATTTTATATATATGTATATATATATTGTTGACATTTCTAAAAGTGTGTGTGAACTACCTAACTGAGAAACAGTTCGCCCGAAATCGAGATATTTACGAATAGAGAAAGCTTTGCTGTGGCTGTTGCGGCTAATCTTGTTGACAGTGCAAACCATTTATACATTTGTTCCCGCATATAAGTTATTATTTGTCGTTACCTGGGTGTATTAAATATTTTTAAGCTATACGATAAGCACCAATAGTGCTTATTAGTTGAGAAAGGTTTCGTACTTTTTTAAAATTCTATTACCCTTTCGGTGGGCAATTAGCACACATCTTTATCAATAGAACCTTGCCATAAATTGCTTTTTTTCAGTTTTATCTGTTTACTTATTAAATGTTTCCAAACTCCTGTCTGATCTACAAGTTGCCACCTGAAAACTACCAAATGTAATGATCAGATACTCAGTAATGGCTTCTCAATTTCTTCCGAGCAGGTGTAAATATATGAGTTCTTGCTATAGTAGAAAATCAATGTTTTCTAACCATAATTAGTGTTATACCGAAAATAGACTTTTGGAATAGATTGATGAATGTGAATGGATTTAAATATTTATAATTTTTTTATTATATCAATAGTATTAATATTAATCTTATATAAACATAGTTATTAGTTATTATCATTGCAGTTCCACTGGCCAAGTAACACATAGCATTTTTTCGTTTTGCAACAGTCTTTGTACCAAGTGTTGAACGTCTTAAAATTGCCTCTTTACTTGTCTTCTCTGTGTCGAGAGCGATTCGTTGAAATTTCTCTGTATGTTTCATGTCGGCGCAATGGAAATTACAAATTGCTCGGCCTTCAACTCTGACGGACATACTAGGTACTTTCCGAGAAGCGAATGTATGTCACTATATTTTTTTAATAAATACCTTTGAATTCCCGTCGTAATAACGTTTCTTATTCTGCATCTTTATTACAGGATATTTCACTGCCTGGAAGTGTCTCTCAATTTCTCTGCGTTTCAGCTCTCTGCCTTGATTTCGTATAGTATTACTATCAACTTCGACTCTGATAAGTTGATAGAAACATCTATAAAGCAATAATATACTGTAAATTCTACTTCTCTGCTTGATTTCTAGCATGTTAACTACGTAAGCTTCGTAATAGAAAATAAGAATACGGTATAATGAACACTGAAGCGATTAGGAGGCATGACACGAATAAAGCCGCAACATTTTTTTGTTCAATAAAGCGCACTATTTTTAACTGTTTTAGCTGTGGCTGCAACTATGTAGCTTCTACTCGTTTCTGTCAGAGAACTTCATGGGTCGAATATAACTGTTTGTGAAAATAGATTCAAGAGATAATGCGTTTCCTAACTACTATTACACCCCCACATCCATTTCACAGAATTTTCTCTTGATACCCTGAAGTGAAAATCTGACCTTCGAATAATATGTTTTATGCACAATTATATTGCACTATTATCCTCTCACTTTATTAATAAATTATATAAACATGTTACACTAATAAGTTAGATTAGTTGAGAATAATCTTAGTAATCTTTAAGCCGTCTTGGGTAGCTTAGCTTAGAAACAGTGACTAATATACGAAGGTTGTGGGTTCCAAATCCTCATGGGCATGAGCGGTTGTGTAGTGTTATCGTGTCATTAGTTGTTGCCATGTGCGCTAACTTTCAATTCACCCATTCCTTCTCACCACCCATCTCGGTGAATTTCACATGAAATATGAGACGAAGGGAGGGGGCACAGGGGGGGGGGGGCGCATGGCTGGGAAGCTATGAAAGGACACGCGTCATTATCGTGAACACTCCAGTGTGAAGATTAGCAGCCGAGGGGGGGTTAAATTAAGACCGATCTAAGTTATAAAAAAATCTATAACGTAATTTCATGTGAACCCGTGATTGAAACGTAAAGTTTGAGCAACTGAAGAAAAGATACGAACTTTTTTTGTGTGTATTATGATTTACACCAAGAAATATATGCCGGGTAGAACGTCTTCTTGCCGACCTGGATGAATGACGTGGCTAAGAGCGTGTAGCGACTCAGAACTTCGGTCCGAAGGATCCACGTTCAAGCCACGCCTTAAACGTGGTCCCTTGTCACTCTGTATGTGTTGTGGCCTCGCATTCTACTGACCAGAGGAGCCCGCAAGTGTGTTTGGTGTATAGTCAAACATGCGTCCCAACGGGACGCAAAGTGTAACTGTCTGCTGGAAAAAGCCCTAGAAAAAAGTTTACATAAGCAATAAAAGTTTAATAACCGACCAGGTAGCAATAAAATGTGGTGCTATTGGCACGATGTATGATGGTACAATTTGGTAGTTTTCGCGGCACGCAATTCGGTTTCGCAGTTTGAAGACTAGACGACCAATCGCTCTTGCACGTTTGAGCAGCAAGTCGGTGCCGCGCGCACGTCTGAGTAATCGCATGCTTCAAACCTCGAGATATCTGGAGGATGAAGAATTACAAATACTTTGCCGAGACACGCGCTACAGATGTAGAACGTTTGTTACTAGGAATGGCTTCAAGAATTCAACTTCCAGGTTCAACTGCATCCATTATCAATTAATAGAATAAATCAAAAATACTGATTTATTTTGAAGAACATATGTTAGAAGAACATATTTAAAAAATGTAAAAACAAATAAATGAAGAAAGAATATAAAATAAACTAATAAAAATACGAACGACAGCGGAGGACAACCCTGAAGACATTAAACGGTCCTTCCAACGCCCGGGACGGGACTGACAGATGGCTTTACAGGGGAGCTGTGCGCATGATTTGTGTTTACTCAGTGAACATAATCTTCGAAACACATGCTGTTGGATTTCGAGAATGCAAAGTCTCTAAACTTCTGTAACTAATTCCAGAGGAACTAAATTCGATTTCTTTATGGGACGTGGCAATCACAGGTAACAATCACAAATAGCCACAACTTTACCTGTTGGCCCAATTAGGATCTTGCAATTGCTGCGCGCTTCCCTGTAGGGCAAACGATTAAAACATTGCAGATAGTAAAGGAATGTTTGAAATGAAAGCACCTTAAATTCAATATTAAAGAAATTGAATTTTGTCCTATTGTTCATTATAATTATTAATAAAAGAATTGAATTTTCTCCCGCTATTTTTGACGGGATACCCCTTGACTTTAAAAATGATAGGGAATATAATTGAAACTCATTGAGTTCAACCTTTCCCGCCGAGTAACTAAGAAAACTTATCTTTAGAGTTCGTCATTTTAAGACGTAAAAGAAAAAGAAATGTTATTTAGAATACATACATTAAGGTCTTTCTGGTGTGCATATACGAAACGATGTGACTTATTCTGTTATAATATTTTAGTTGTAATTGCAATATGTTTGAATGGGAATAACCTTTCTAAAGGTTCTTGAGGTCATTGGTTCGGTTCTTCGAACTAACCCGCATCATCGAAGAGATACATTCGTGTTACCCCAGGAAATATTTCAGTGCGTCAGTTGTAGGCCAAGGATAGAGGTAACTGATCCCCCTCGCTTACGCAACTACAAAAAGAATTCTCAGAAATAATGAATACGATCGGAGTTTTGTAGTTCCACAAAATCTGTGTCGAAGAATCACAATTTGCTTTACGAAGAGGCATAATGAGGTCAAATGAAACTTTTTTGGGAGGTAGAAAAAACAAGAATTCAAAGCTAATCTTAAGCGTTTTGTTCTTGAGTTAACGATTAGTCACCTCGTACCCTAAGACACACGTCATCGATTATGGATTCATAATTGTAAGCTCACTAATTCAGTTTTTCCGGCGCACCAAAAAAGGAAATTTATAGTGAAATGAAAGGTAAATCACAAGTCATTATTTTAGTACGCAATGGCATTAAATGCGACTTAGTTCACTTAGAGGGGAGAAGCTCCATGGTTTGAGCTCCCAGAACGGCTAATTTTCGCCACCAGCTAAGTACTTGAGATACCATCGACATGTGCGTTTCTTCTCCATGGTGTCATCCTCAGTGATGCTAATCTAACCCTACATCGTCGATTATCAATAGCCATGAATTAAACCGGAACTACACGAATGCCAAATCAGATTTCGACCTGAGCTGTTGCACAGGAACAACTGTAAATTTCCTTTTATACATTCATCATCATCTTCATTATTTGACATTTTAATGACATCTTAACCTTTCGGTTATTAGCGGAAGATCCCTGAACTGAATTGATACAATCGGAAGTGGTGGCTCAGGGAATCAATTGATGTCACTGCAGTGCCTCTTACCGGGAGGTCCTGGCTGGAGCTTGTCCCAGCTGGAGCGGTGCCGCGCTGGTGGGAGATACCTGGTAGAGAGAAACCCCACTAGTCGACGGTAGGTCGGCGCCGTATCTCGTGAGCCAGAGAGGCAATATCACAACCACAGCCTGAGCAAAATCATGCACTATACTTACAGGACTAATTACCACAGCCGTTGACGCGCTCGGAATCTCTTGTAATCTGTCTGATACTACATTTTTACATTCAACTTTGATCCAAGCCTCCACTCCGTGACTCCACCGTGGCTCGTAAACCTCTATTGCGGCCGAGCACGACAGCCGCTTGGGACTCGTAAGTCCGTGACAGTCCTTGAACCCTATTAAAAGCGGGGAGGATGGGTGGAGGATAGGTGATGCTCTCATAGGACCCATGAGTTCATTATGAAGCTTGCTCCTCCTCCTCCATTCAAGCAGGAAGAGATATGGAGGTATGATAGCGGTTGGGATATGCTGGTCCATGCCACAACACTAAAGAACACGTTCATGCCGAAGACAGTATTCGGACCCGCAGACCTCACAGCACACGCCTGCTACCGTAACCACAACACTACAGAATATGGATTCTTGTTACGAACCGAAAGGCCCCATCGCTGAAACCTCACCTACATCAAGATAGAAAACGTCCAATTTCCAACCCATTTATCCCGCTTTCATCACGGCGATATACTAGTGCGCCGACCTCACGTGATATCCTTTTGTGTTGAGCTAAACGCGCGAGGGCCAGTGCAAGTGGCGTATCGCACGGCGTGCGTCACTGGGCGTCGGGGCCGGCATCGCTGCCTCCCTTCGGCGGCGTCCCCGCCGCCTGCCTGTGCGCGCGCACGTGCGCCGCGGAGCCGTGTGCAAGCCGAGCAGCTGGACGATTTTCCTCTTAAAGCTCGGCAAACGCAGCGAAGTTGCAGTGCGCCACCTCCGCATTTGTGAGTTTCCTTTGGAATGTACGTTCGTAGTGCATCGTCGATATCTCGAATCGAATGAGGGACGATAAAAGTTTTAGATCATTTTGAGTTATTGAGTTTCAAGATGGAAACAGAAGATGAAAGACAATTTTCATAAGTTGAGTATATAGTGGAAGTTGCGTAACTTAGATTGGGGTTATCGCTTTATTTTATTTTATTTTTTGAGTTCATTTTATTATTTTACGTGTTTTGTACATGGAATATTAAAGAAAATTTGGCACATTAAAAAACTGAACTAAAGACACTAAAAATGCATTCTATAATTACAACGAGTGTCTTTTCCGAAACCCATATAGCAATCTCCGTGTAAAAAACGTGTTGCCTTAGTAAAATCTTTATTTTAATTGCGGAAATAGAAATTCAACTCATAGGAGATTATTTATGGAACAATTAAGAATTATTTTCACTTCTGAGTATTTGACATAATTTGATTTATGTCGATATCAATAACTACATTATCAAGTTGCTTTGGAACCATCTCCTTCAACACACATTTATACACTCTTAATTGCAATACTACCACACATGTCGGGAGACCACTCTAAAGCTAAGATTTTATGTCGGGTGGTGTTCCGTTGTGGGAGATAACCTTGCAATCCTACTTTTAGGTCGGTCCCAGTTCTCACCTTCCAACGGGAGAGGAACACCTCCACCTCCTGGCTAAAACAAGCACTACACTCGCAGGATTAATGATAATAGAAATTGTCGCTCCAGGAAACACTCCATACACACTCGAGTTTATGAATCACCGAAAGAAATTTCGCTCGAATTCGAGATTATCCCTGCATGATCGTTTCACGCTGTCTGAAAATAAAAGCTTTCACTGGAGTTCCGGTCGCATTGAGCTGTTCCGCGCAGGCGTTCGCTCAATTACCTAGTGGCTTGTCAGCGCTTGTCCGCAGCGCGACGGAACACGCGCCTCGAGCGGCGAGGCAGCAAAAAATGCCCGCGGCGCGGAGCGGCGCTCTGGTAACTTTCTTCCGAGCTGCCCACGCAGCGACGCGTTCCGCCTGAACTAGCAGCCGGAACACGTAACTGGCGGCGCGTGTGTGACGTTATGGAGCTGGCGGTGGAAGAAGCGGCAACGCGAGGATGGTCTGATTGTCAGTAACTGAGAACCCGGAGAATGAAATTCCAATTGCCACGAATTATCAATGGAACTACGAAATAGGGAGTTTTTGCACGCCGTGGCGGAGAGCTGTCGGCTGCAATCTCGATCTTCTTCGCAGGTGCAAATGCACTAAAATGGTGGAAAACTTGAACTGCGCATGAGTAGAAGATGGATAGTGTTTTAACGTTCGAGATTGCACGAAACCCTCTAGTGATGCGCAACTCAAATTGATGGATGATCGATAGTGCTGTCGATTGCTATAACGTTCGAAGATCCAACAACTCCCTAAGAAACTAGCGATCGAGATTATTGAGAAACGTTACACGAGGTGGATATTTGTGGGAATAAAAAAAAATGCATCATGGTGAGGGTCTTTAATGTTTCCATGAAATAATTCCTTTGCCGTTTCGGATTCAGAGGTACAATGCTTTTGAGTAATTTTCGACTTCTCTGTCGTATAAATATAGCCCAACGCATTACCACTATGCTGACGGGGTCACGCGTGGTCGCGCGCTTGTCATTCGCCCATCAATTTCATTAAAATATACAAGATGGCATTTTTGGCCGTTTGCATCCGAAAAAAGTAAATTTTCTCTCCGGTTATACTTTTTGCTTACCGATTTGTTTCGTGCTACTGTTTTGTTTTCGACTTGCCGTGGGCTTTATGAAATGACATTACCTGTTGACAATCGATGTAGAAACGAGGAACATTTCGCAAATTTACATACGAAAAATTAGTTCATGTCTTTCGCTTATCGGATAGGATATAGGATAAGCACAGAACACGATACGATGTTACTTGTACCCGAAATAACGCACCGTGCCTCATTACTGTCGCAATACAACAAACAAATCGCATTAAGACTTTTCAAATTTACCATACCCACCACCACGCCGACAGCTGATCTTAGCGAATTAGACAGTAATTGCTTGAAGACTGGAACAGTAATTCAAACGAGGTACTTGGGGTCTAATAGTAGAGGAAATATTTTGGTAATAGTCATAATGGTAAGAAAATGAAGTAGTATACCGCGGTAATGATATTTACAATGAGGAGATGCGTAGTTTTAAGAGCAAGACCGCTCTCTTGAGTGGCAGTAGGAGAGAGGGGGTCGTGTATGACCACTTCGCCCGTGGAGATTACTTTTTTACTCTTCGCAGTGCAGATGGTTGAAGTATACTTCTTAGGATAAGTGAGACATACTTACTCTCTGTCAATACTAATTTACTCATTTGCTCATTGGCAGAACTAATGTAGTGAACTCTAGAAGTGAATATGCTGTCAGATATTTTAAAGAGAGATATCTATTCGTGTAAAACTCTCAAAATGATAAATCAATAAACACAAGCAACTCTTTTCAATATTTTTCTCGTGAATTCTTTTGAATTAATCGTAGAACCACAATTATTTTCAATTTATGTATGCATGTGGATCTAAAAAGTCTTCTCCCTTTTTTAATGAAGGTCTCGCATAAAAAGAAAATTGATTCAATACTCTTTATTGCTCTTTCCTGGACCACGCATTTCGGGACTAAGATTTAAAATTAGGGGAAGAAAAATACAAAGATTTAACAGTTGTTTTGGTCACGCCTTATGTGTGTTAATTCCATTTCATTATTTATTTGGTAAATTAAAAAATCCTTATCGCACAGGAATTGTGTACGGGGAAGTAAATGAGGCCGAAACTCAGGAAATATTGAGTAGTAAATGATGAGAACCTCCAGGCGGTGTCTTACGATAATGAAGTGCGTGTTAATGAAGGACGACAGAAGTGTAGTAAATCTCGGGTGAATGGATCACATGTTAACAGGTGCACCTGTACATGGGCCTGAATATACTGAACTTTTTCAGTGATTCTCTGATTGCGATATTTATTTACGACGTATTTACAAAATTTCTTTTCTTTTTAAAGATTATATTAAAAAAATCGCAACAATTTCTGCATTCACTGCAATTTCTAAATGAAGAACAACAAGGATTTAGATGTAATCGATCAACCACAGATACCATATTTGTGTTTCGCCAAGTAGTCGAAAAGGCCATTGAATTTTATGTCCGAGCCTTCATGTCCTTTATAGATCAAAAGAAGGCGTTCGATCGCGTAAGACTACAAGACGTGTTAAGTATTCGGAGAGAGAAGAATATTCCAGAAATATTCATAAAAAAGAGAATTGAAGACATGAATACGAATATCACTGCGAAAGAACAAGTAGAAAATATGACGAAATCATTTGTGTAGCTGATGTTAATGAAGTCTATCAGTCCTTTGCTTTTTAATCTGGTTATGAATCAGATAGTAGACAGCGTAAAAAATGCCACGACGTGAAATAAAGACTCACAATAGTGTGATAGGAAGATGATACATTATTATTGGCATATTCGAAAGACAAAGCCTTCCTCTCACCCTATCGAAATCTGTAAAATAATACCACATGATTTTATCAACTGAGAAAACAGAATTAATGGTGATTTCGAGGGAACCAATAAGGTGTAAATTGATGATCAATAATAAAATAATCCAACAAGTTATGAAACCCACATATTTAGGAGCGGAAATTGAAGCACGATGGACACTTATAATGAAGTTAAACAGAAGTAATCAAAGAAGCTAGAATATCTGGAGATCTAAAACATGTAAACTGTAGAAATGAAAATTTTAGTACACAAAATAAGGTACAAATATACAAAACCATAGTAAGATCAATTATGACTTATGGATCAGAGACGCAGGCGGATTGTAGAAGAACTAAAACTCTACTAAGAACTTCAGAGATGCATACTTTAAGAGCAATAACAGGAAAAATGAGATGGGATATAATACTCGTAAATAATAAAGATATAAGGAATGAGTGTGGCGTGACGTCATAGTTAAATTCATAAGAACAAGAAGAAAAGGCTGCGATGAACATGTTTCCAGGTCAGATAATAGTAGGCTGATCAGAATAGCAAGATATTCAAGACCTTTTGGTAAGCAGGATCCAGGAAGACCGAAGAAAAGATGGATCGAAAACTGGCCATCGACATATCCTGACTCATCATGAAAGTGATGCGTGAATAATAACAGGTTTCACCTACACAGAAGAAGAAGACCTATTGCCCTATCTTTGGTTAACACAATCGCATAAAACTCTATCAAGGAGTCCTTCTGAAGCCAGAACACATAGAGGAGGAAAACCTAACTCCCAGAAAACGAAGTAAAAGAGAGGCGTGGTGGGGCACAGTATCAGCTGAAACTCTAACAATGGGGCGTTTGCTTCTGCGTTGGTGGAAGCGGGGAGGTGGAAGCGGGGAGGTGGAAGCGGGGAGGTGGAGGCGGGGAGGTGGAGGCGGGGAGGTGGAAGCGGGGAGGTGGAAGCGGGGAGGTGGATGCCGGGAGGTAGATGCCGGGAGGTGTATGCCGGGAGGTGGATGCCGGGAGGTGGATGCCGGGAGGTGGATGCCGGGAGGTGGATGCCGGAGAGGTGGATGCGGGAGGTGGATGCGGGGAGGTGGATGTGGGGAGGTGTTGGAGGAGAGGAGATGGAGGTGGAGAGGCGTGGGTGAGGGCGGCGACAGCGAGTGTCAAGGCTGCTCAGCGGCAGCAGCAGCTTCGGAGGCAGCGGCAGCTGCGCTCAAACGGTTATGCAGAGCTCTAACCCTCTCCCCCCCGCCCCCGCCCCGTCTACAGGTCGCTCCACGCCTCGTGCTATGAGCTGGGCAGCCATGCACACTAGACCGAAATGGGTAGGAAGGTACGAACAGCTAACGAAGTAATAACTTGTGCAAATAAATACATTACGAAATTATAATGAAATAATGGTTTGAGAAAAAGAGTAAGAAAATAATACGAGACCTCAATCATAAGCCATTCCATGCGTTGAACAAATCATAAGATCAGTATTGTTCATTACTTCTTATAGAAAATAATGTACTGAAGGATCTGATTCTTCGTCATTGATATGATTTCCAAAGTATCAGAATACACTATTTCTGCATTCTGATCACCTACGGCTAATTTTAACAATGTGCAATTATAAGAAATAAAATTTATTTTCGAACTACCATAATTTCCCGTTCGTAAGAATTTATTTATTTCATTCTTTCAAGAAGGTGGATTCATTGTAAATTACCCAAAATAGTACTTTTGTAATGTCTTTTACTTGATTAATAATAGAAAAATTTGCTAATAATGTCACTTGGTCGCATATCATGGAAGAAAAATTTTAAATAATAAGAATCTTGCTATAATATTTATAATAATAATAATAATAATAATAATAATAATAATAATAATAATAATAATAATAATAATAATAATAATAATAATTAGAAGAATAAGAAGACGAAAACTATGTTGATTAATTTCAATTTAATCACGTTGCGCATTAAAAAATCTTTCTTGCTGTAGAGCTAGCATTGAAATCACATGAGTTATGTTTTAAATGTTCTTTCAATCCACTGTTCTGCTGAATGTCCCAAGAATCGCGCAAATATAAATCAAGACTTTCGCTTCATTTTTTAATTTTTCATTTCATCACATTATACATTTGTATGTTTTTTATAATCTACGAAAATACTTGCTAAGAAATCACGGACGAATTTTTCCCGCGCTTGAGAGATCGTTTCGGCCCACTGTGCGTCGTGGCTCCCCGGGGCGGGCGCGAACCGTGGGGCCTGGGGTGGGGGTCGTAAATTGACTGCACATCAAAGCAGCGGTGCAGCGTAGCGGCCGGGCGTTATGTCACTGGCTGCGAGCCAACCGCGCCCCTCCGCCGCGCCCCCACCACGGGACCACGGCTGCGGAACCGGTACCACACGTTGCAACGGGGGCGGACCGGCAGTATCGGCTAAAATCGCAGGATTGATTATTGATTTACGGCTCTCATGTTTCGTCAACAGAATTGCACTGAATTGGATTTGATTTTTATTTCTCCTCATTATTCTTCTAGGTTATTCATTTTCGTTGTGTGTAATTTATGTAATCCGCTGTCGAAGCTCCAGGACTCATACGTGATCTCCACTTACTTTCAATCATTGCTCCTTGATGTAGGTACATGAAGGAGGTTTTCTTTGTTACACTACAGTTACACTTACGATTGCTAGGGAAACCAGAACTAGAAAAAAACGGTGTGTGGAATGTGTTCCCCCATTCTTCTTCCGTTACTGTAGGGCTAATTAGATTTGTCTTTCAGCTTTTGCCATCTAAGATTAGAAACTACTCGTGCATGGGGTAATCTAATTTCGGGACTTAATTCCTTCTCATAGCTCCTGCTTTGGTATCCCGTACTTCTTTCAACACTGTGGTACTGTTTACATAGAATATGGTTCCATTGCTCTATCCCCTCGCACCCTCTGTTTCAGAGCAGCCGGGCAAAATGCCGAGATCAATGAAAATATGGCCCGCAACCATATTAAAGGTTTTAATTGTGATCCTTGAGGCTTTGCAAGTTGCACAACCTTGGTATAGATCGTTTGGGGGAATATATTTTGAAAAAATTCGTCTGAACGGTTTAGGTGATAGAGTTGACCACAGATGACCGACAGATTCATAGGTGGACATATTGCCGTCAATTGTATTTTTTTGGTATCCTTGACCCACAAAACATGGATTCTAACTAACCAACATGTTCGAGGAATTAATTTACTACTTGTAGGTTCACGATTTATCCTCATTTCGTTACCAGGGCCCCAGCTATGAGAGGTTATCTGACGAAAACTTGCCGATTTTCGGTCCATGATTACAAAACCTTCTCTTCTTACGAAGGAAGGCGAGAAAGTAAAACAATGCCTGTTGCATTCATAAAACCATATTTTCGAGTTCCGTTTCTTGTACTGTCATCTTATACAATGAAACACTTTTATTCGCTCAACTGCGTTTTGAATGGCATCTTCACCTCGTATCTTGTGTTATCGGAAACGTTCGAACTTGATTTTGGAGAATGGAGATGTTTTCACCTTTAAAACAATGATTTACAACGAGCGGCATGTGCGCAAGGATACATTTAGTCTCAGTGTAATACTGTATAGGTGATGGATCGCGGAAACTTTCCCCTTGCATGGGTGCCATCATTACATGTTTTTTCTGCAATACTAATACAGCGGTTCGGTTTACACGGGGTGATTTTGGATTTAAAAGAAATGGTCATTTTTGTTTTATTTCAACAAATGGTTTAGTATATGTGTTACTACTGTGACAATTACAGTGAAAATAGGAAATTGTCTGAATAGGGTATGGCAATATGACTTACTATATTGCATCCCGCCCAACAACTTCTATTTATTTTAAAGCGACACTTCTGTTTATTTATTATCGTCCGTCTAACATTGCTTTTTCATGAGAGGAAATTCACTTTTGCAGGTCGATGTTTGCCCGGAATCACGAGTTTAGAGTGATAATGGACGTGAGATACGGTCTGGGGACTATTAATACTTGAATTAATGAGACAGCAATCCATTTTGTAAGATATTTACTCGTTTCGTATTGAAATTGTTTATATCTCTGCAATATGACATATTATTTCCATTTTAATAAACATGGCATTAAAACAAAGAAAACAAACCAATAACATAACTAAATTTAATATGTACATTCATTATTTCTTTGCATTTGTAATGCATTACATATTTTGCTTATAGCTAAGTGTGCCGACCCACATTACCCTTTGATATAAACACGAGCTATAAAATTAGAATGCCACCTCATTAAATTAAATTCCTACATAAGCATATTTATTATAAGGATATTCCATTTAACTAAGATAGATATACTTTCTTTATGTTATACTTTCTCACTTCGCGTTGCTTTGCTGTTTCTGAGTGTAATCGATGTACGTCGCTAGAAGAATCAATGGAACAAGAGAAACGAGAAGAGATCTCTAGATGCCCCCTAGCCATTATACTTTCATCTCAGTTTTTTTCTGGCTCTTTATGACAGCTCGACTGGCCGACTACTACTCGGCGAGTAGCTAGGGAGTGCCTCGAGCAACAACAAAATTTATGGAGCTGCCTTTCAGTATTGCCAACTTCACCATTTTATAGCCAAACATTAGAACATAATAACCTCTGATACAGATCAAATTGTTTTGAGAGTATTAAAAATATTTGTGTTGTCACTTGATAGGGAAATTCACACTGATTTTCATATATATCCAGATTTGAACTTTTTGCACGACTTTACATCGTCACTAATAAATTTGACTGATTACTGCAAATGAGTCAAGGTAAAATAGATTGATAAAAATCAATCAATTCTGAAAAATGCAAAAGCAATTGTTCTCCTCGTCAAATAAATAATACCCAGTACCTTAATAAAAAAATTAGGTGGCCTTATGTATCCAAGATTCTACTAATAAAGTATGCGAACGTTGAAAATTCTGGCTATATTTTGCCAATAGTTGTGATGTATTTCACTTACAAATTTTTGGGGTATTGCTACCTATACATTTCTCTGAAATTAAACTATTTTACTTCATTTCGTTGCCAATTAAACCAATTGCTCTGGGGTGAAGTTTTTTGCCCTTTTTGTAACATAATGTTCCATGCTCCGCGTTGGCAATGCAGCTACGTGTAATTTAACAGGTGTTGTTGATATATTGCAT